>PRKT01000168.1:1030816-1041749 GCA_003671525.1 Saccostrea glomerata | reverse complement strand
GGCCTCAATGGGTTACCGTCACCAAGCATCAGAAACATTGAGATGTCAAGATAGAATCTTCAAAACTTTTCTTTTGAAAAATAGCAAAGCTATGAATATCATATTAATGTAAAAGCATTCTTTAGTAGAATAAATGATTACTTTTAAAATCAATGCTTCCAAGTAAAGGGTTTGGCCACAAAAGACTATCATAATTTTATGGGAAAAACATGGGGTTTTACAGGACGAGTGACTCAGGTGAGCACGTGGCACATGGGCCTCTTGTTCCTTAGACACATCCACTTCTTAGCACTTTATTTAACATGATTATCTTTTGTCAATATTTGGTCTTCTAGATATGTTGTTTTGTCACGCATCTAATACAAACGTTGGGATTGCCTTTTCATTTAACTTTAAGGACTGAATAAATAAATCATATTTCCCCCAAAACATTCAACGATATTTGATCAATAGGTGCATCTAATAACGTAATATCTATTTGGTTGAACTGTCCGGGGGAAAAATTGGGAAACACAACTTAAAAGTTAACAGTTTGATACAATTCTTACAAAAATTTCATAATAAAATGTTTTATCCAACTTTTGCTACTGAAAATCTTTAAGAATTCTTTATTTTATATTCATTAAATATCCCCCATAACACACACATGCACACACACACAAACACATTCCTTACAATTTGACGGAAACTGTATTGCGCATCATTTTCTATTTACAATGATTTCAGTACTTTATTCAGAAACAGATTTTTGATAAACTATTAAATTATCCATAAACTTTCAAAGTGAAATCGATAAACAGGGATTTTTTTTCTCGATCTATCACGCTTTTGTTGGAACAAGGAAGTACTTTAACAGTTTAAAAATCAGTGCTGATAAGAAAGAAAATGTGGACAATAAACATAAATCATGTCTGTTTTATGTGCACATTTGCTCATCATTTTATTTCAACAGGTAAGTAAATATCAAAGTTTTTGTTTAAAACTACACTAAAAAATGTTTATCGAATTGATATGCAATATTAACTGTTTTCCCTATATAAAAATCATTTCTCTTGTGAATTAGGATCCTCGGAAAAATATAACTTTCAATTTTACAAAAATGTTCTGGGTTGGAAAAGTGCAAACGAAAGATGTAGGGATTTACATGGAACACTGGCCAGGATTAAGGATATAGAAACTGTTAGTAATAACGAAGGCAGTGGAAGGATAGAAGCAGATACACCTTTTTGGTCATCTGTTACAGGGTCATTTACTCCTTGGATAACCTACAGAGGTAATCTTTAACATTAAAAAATATTGCGGAACTTTTTTCTCAGTGTTTAGATTTCTGTGAATATATTTTCTTATTCTCTAGGCTGTTTTCCACAACCACCTCAGAACAATAACAATCTTACATTAAAACCTTACTATGCTGGACATTGCTATTCACAATGCCATAATCAAGGAACGAACCCAACTGGTTGTGAATATTTTGCTCTCAGTGTAAGTATTTAGAATTCTAGGATTCTTTCTGTAAAAGTTACAAATATCGGACTTTTACTGGGAAATAAAGTATTTACATGACCTCCGGAATTACATTTTACTCACGGTGACTGTATACACGTTTGTATAGATAGCCGATTGTATTATTATTAATCTTCAATTGTTGATTGTTCAGGGTGAGACTTGTTTCTGTTTTTGCACAAATCCTGGTCTTAAGCTGACTGATAGTGTCAAGTGCAACCTTACGTGTAATAACTCCACTGATGACGGGTTCTGCGGAGGAAATGGCTATATTACATTATATCAAGGTAATTATAACATGTTTGGAAAACCCATATTAAAAACGAACACAATTCTATCTGATAATTGTTATTACATTTACCAAGAAAATTATAAGTGTCCTTCGATATTTATATTAAGACAGTATGTTAAAACAGTATTAGTTGCCCTTGTTAATTTATTAATAAGGGGGCTTACTGACAAATATTTACAAAAAATGTATGTTACTATAGGTGTGAACAATCCCATTAAACTGCGTTTAAAGCCAATATTTTGTGCATTTGGTACAACGTCCTTGATTCAGAACACACTAAGTTGGTTGTTGACCGACCTTGTCCATACGAAGTGTCAGGTCATTGTTTTTTTTAAGTATTTTTTCTATTATATAATTCTTTTTACCTGATCAAGACAGATCCAATGGCTAGTGTGACGGGTCGCCATGGGTCGCTTATACCCTCATGGCACCCGATCCCTCCTCTTATATTTCCTGGATTCCATGTTTTGAGATTTATCAATGTTTATTATCTTAAAAAAATAAAACTGGGATTTTTAAGTATTGCTTAATAAATGACATAACAAACAAGATTTCTAGCGACGATTTTTATGTAATTTTACGAAAGGATGGGACCTGTCTTATGTTTTGTATATAAATAAATGATTAATAATAATATTACTTATTGTATCTGTTGTTAAAATCTAATTATTGTAAGACAATGATAAACAAATTTTAAAACGTTTAAAAAAGAACTAATCTATTTATAATCAGCGATTGAATTCATTTCAATATTTGAAAATATTTTCCATTTTCAGTCGACAATACATTTAAAGGCGATGGATTTTGTTTGGCTTACGACTGTCGATCAAAGAAACTTTCGTCATCTGGCCATGATTGTGACGAAAAGCATGAAGGATTCTGTGGTAAGCGTTTTCACATAGTCATCAGATTTTATACATTTTATTCTTTCAAGATTGTAGTCCATATATGTAATAATAAGCTGGAAGATCTGAATGTTCATTTATGTATAGTTATTGATTCTTATAATAATTATGGTTAAATCTAAATTAAAACTTCAAGATTTTTTTCTGATCAATGAAATGAAATTAGCATTCTTTATTACATGTATTTTGAAACAAGAGGCCCACGGGCCTTATAGGTCACCTGAGTATTGTGTAACAACTTTCAAACAATTAAATTTGGTTCGTGTTTTAAACCAGAGGCCATGAAATTCACAATTTTGAAAGAGACACCATTGCTATAATCATAATTAAAAATACTCTACTTACTCAATACCCAGAGGTAGATCAGAGTTACAAAGAGAAAATGTTCTTCCACTTTATAACCAGTTTTGCACCCCACCCAAAAAGAACCACTGACCTTGGGGCCACATATTTCAAAATTTTGCAAATTTTATCATAAAATGGTTGATGAATACCAAAGAGCAGGTTTCAAAGCATTAATTTATTTTCAGATTATGTACCCCCTCCCCCCCCCCCCCCCCCCCCTCGGGGCATAAAAAAAACCATTTTGTTAGATGCACCTTTCTTCATCATAAATATATATACTTGGATCATTGGCATAAAATTCACAATTATGGAAAAGGCACTCTTGCTTTTCATAACTAGATGCTTAGTTAGTTTATTTAATACTCAGAAGCAGAGAAGAAGATTTGCAAAGAATAAATGCATTTTCACTATATAATCTATAGAGCCCCGCCCTAACACCAGAACCCCTGACCCTGGGGCCATGAATTTCACAATTTTGGTAGAGGACTCAATGCTTATTCCATTCATGCTAACAGTTTGCCTGCTTGATGTCCAGGAGTAAAGAAGATTTTTAAAGATTGCAATAATTTTAGTGGTTTTGGCCCCACCCCTCAGGCCCCAGGGGGGCGGGGACCATGAAATTCACAATTTTTGTTCCCCTTTACCCATAGATGCTGTATACCAAATTTGGTTGAAATTGGTTTAGTGGTTTCAGAGAAGAAGCTGAAAATGTTCAAATGTTAACACACGACACACGACGCACGACGCACGACACACGACGCACGACGATGGACGAAAACGGATAGCAATAGGTCACCTGAGTTACTCAGGTGACCTAAAAATGCCTATTGTAATAAAAAAATCTACCAATGTAGCGGTTTTTGACTTTTTGTAGTTCAGGGTAAAAGCAAACTACTACCCAATCAACTGAGTTCAACATGGAATGACTATGCAAGGGGATGCAAAGAACAGAAACTTTTCCTTACTGCTTATATTCAGACAGAAATCAATCAAACAATATGCAACGGTTTTGTTTGGACTGGAATAAGGAAATACAAAATTAACCATCATGATGGAAGTAAGTTGTCTTACGGTCTAAAAAGAATACAATTGTTTATCTTTATATTGGCATTTTATCTTAAAACACTCAATAACGTGATCGTTATATTTGGTTTTGGTATTATAATCAAACTTGGCATCATTATGGACAAAATATTTTTGCCTAACTTTGTGCCTTGATCAGATCATGAATTAAAAATTTCATGCAGCTTTTCCAAATTTTACTCATTTTAAAGGCATCACGCTTAAAAGTTACATTTTTAATTCTATCGATATATGTACCCTTTGCAATTGTTTATATTTATGCGTGACATTTTCTCAATTTAGAAGAAATGCGATTTTTTTTTATTTCGTTATTTAATCATCAATTGATTTAAAATCTATTCTGTATGATTTAAAATTATGAACCCAGGTTTAAGAGTGCATGCAGTTTAAAGCATGTCAAATTATATACACAATGCGTGTGTGCAGGAAATTATCTTCTCCAGAACAGCAGGGCCATATAATAAAATATTGATGTTTAAGCATTGCCCTAATGTTAGAATTTTAGCAATGTTCCTTTGGGGTTAGGGTTGGGCCTCAACGAGGAAGCAAAATTTTCCATTTGAATCATGACGAAAAACTTTTAAAATATCTTCTGATGGAAAATACTAGGGCCAAGCTTACTGGAGAATTGTGACCTACGTGTCTTGTTTACATTTCAAGATGCAAAGTATTGTTGCCCTTATCTACTCACTTCCAATATACAATCATGCAGTGTTAATATAAAAAAAACCTCGTGTTTCCTTTTACACATGTGTTTCTTTGTGTGTATGTGCGGATTACCCATTAAAGAACTTTCTTTAATTAAAGTAACTGTTGATATCTTAAGGCAGAATGACTCGTTCATCCATGTGTCAAAATTATTTGACCTAATTAGTTTTCACAACTATTTTCTTAGACACAGACAAAGACTGTTATGCAATAAGGAGGAATTTGGACTTGTGGTTATATGAAAAAGTCAACTGTTCTCATGAACTGCCATTTTTGTGCCAAACTAATCATATTCAGAGTGAGTTACTCATATTTGACGAAATTTTATACTATATTTACATCACCTTATTACACTATAATTGAAGTCCTTTGATAAGAAATGCTTCATTCATTTCAAACAATACTCTTATAATTTTTTTTCAAAATTATTTTTAATTAAATGGGTATCAGCTATCATCTTAAGAGAAATATCTTTTTTGTTAAATTTTGTATTTGATATATCAGATTTTTTGTTTATCACTCTTAGAAAGACCTTCCTAGAGTACAAACACAGGTAAGTGTGTAAAAAAAAAATAATAAACCGAAATAGATTCGTTCAAATGAAATATAACTGCTGATGATAATCAACATTACTTTAATCAACTTAACAAGCATATAACACCTTCATTCTCGTGTGAATGTGTGATATCATTTTACAATCAAATTCTTTAATTTTCACAATTACTGTCTATTTTCCTGACACTATTTGAAAAGAACTTTTCCCTCTTTCATGATGGAATTTTAATACATGCCTTAAATAACATATAATTAAAGTTTAAAGTATTAAACGTAGTTCTAATCATTCATTGATTTAATTAAGTCTTTGTTAATGATTGGAGCAATCTGCATGTACATTTAGTTTCATGTAATTGCTTTGGATGTATTTATACCCATAGGTTTAATAGCCGGGTCAATCTCTGGAGTTGTCGTTCTAATTACTGCAACAGTATTATCGATCTGTTACATCAAAAGAAAACAGTAAGTACTTGATTGACAGAACGACTGAAATTGTGTTTATAGAAAAAAAAACTTTTTTCTTTCTTATCTTAGTTGCAAGGATGTATGTAAATTAAATTAATAATGACATTTGTCATTATCATAAGTCCATCGAAGCAATGCAAAATGATAGTACATTAAGTATTCACTCGTATGTTTTTTGTGAAAGTTTTATTTTGGTGTGTTTTTTGATACATTGAAATATCATTTTTTAAAGAAAAAATAATCGGATGTGTGTTTATAAGTAAGACATAAATACTCCAACAAATTATTTTTTGTGTGCTTTACCAAATGGAATGCATTACAGTTTTCTTTATGAATAAGTAAAATATTCATTAATTAACTTTCTTATATATACGCAATCAATTTTCTGATCCAATACTCAGTATTCATTATAGAATTGTTTCTTTAACTAATCATAGTTTTTTGAAGCCAATTTCTTAAGGTGGGAATTTTATTTTTGGCATATGTGCTCACCAGGTGGTTATAAATAAAAAATGTTTGTCCATCAAAGTTAATTGAAAGTAAGTCTACATATTTTGCATTAATAATGGATTCAATGTCATTTCGGATAAAGTCCAATTTGGATTGACTTTGCTTTCACAAAACATCGCAGGTAAAATATGTGTAAAGATGAATTGATGATTATATTTTATATTAAAGAAAACAAAGAAGCAGTTCAGCACCACCGGTTCATAATGCAATCTATGACATTGTTGATTCTGATAATGCAGTAAAAGGACCAAAAGATGCCGTCTACATGAACGCAGTTTCAAAAGATACTAATAAGAAGGGAACAGATTCATTTATATAAAGATGATAATGTTTATGTTGAAAAAGCAGAGGGAGAATATGACTGCTTGCGCTCTTCACGTCCAAAACCGCATAAAGCCGACGATGATTCTCAGTAAGATAAATCAGAGAATGCCTATTCTACAACTACTAGAAAGGAACAAGATGTTGAGATGCAGGGCTCACATTATGATTCTGTTTCAAAAGAAAATAAATACGATTCAAAGGGTAACCATGACAATATTTACGGGTCACACTACTCGTCCACAGTAGGAAATCAGTACAATTTAAAATGGAATGTAGGTGATATTCAAGAAACTTCTGACTACAATCAATAACATATAACTGCGTCCAGTATTTTGTGTGTACATTAAAACCATCATTACAGAATTTTCTTTTGGTCTGATTCTTCAAATCGCTGGGTTGCCTGCAGCCTTCTATAGTCCAGCCTGATATTAAATTGACTGGGTTTTAGAAAAAAATATTTTGATTAATCAGGACTTTACATCTAATAACACTATCTTTTATATGAATTAATTTATCTTGTCACATTTTGTTTCATACTTCAATTAATTCTCTTTTTTTTAAATTCCTATGCCACAAAATGATTAATGGGACCAATAAATTGTATAGTAGGTTCTAGAGCTTCCGTGTTTCACATGTATATTTTTGTGGTAAGATACCCCCCCCNNNCCCGCTTTAGGTATACATATAGATATTTTCCCTTTTGACATTGACCTTTGTGTTTTACCCACTTTTTAATTAAACAATTTGTATTAGGGTTTTTATATTTAACATGCACATGTACATATATATTCCTTGTGAAAACTTTATTTGAATAAAACTATTTTGACCTTTTGATCTTGTCCCTGGTCATGGAGTTTGACCATTTTTAAGGAAAAAAAAATATGTACTAGTTTTTCTTGCGACACATTACTTTTCCAAGGTATCATTGCTTTTGATCTTGACCTTGGAGTTTGACCCACATAGTAAAAACGTTTACCTTCAACTTTCAAGTGATCAAAAACGTTATGACATAAAGAAATATCTTGTCTCAATGAATATACATGTAATATATAAAAGCCCAAACACCAACTGTTCAAAAGTTAAGGCTAATTAGGTGAAAGTTTTTAAAAAGGTAAGTCAAACTCCAAATATATAATTATTTATCTATTTTTTGTAATAGTTTCATTGATAAACAATCATAATTAAATCTTAGAATACGAAAAGTTTTGATACGAACGAAATTAAGCAATATTGCATGATTCTCGTATTTATGTTTAAAAAAAAAATATAGCGATTAAAAAACTCTTCAGTGAAAAGTATAATATCCTCATTCATTAATGATAAATGCCTTTTAAAACTGCTTTTTTGCAATTGATCATGATTATCGGTACATATTTCAATTCACCTCTTTAACAATTTGAGAGCAGGAAATCTATCAGAATGACGTAAATCTTATTCTGAAAGTTTATATCAAGAGAAAATGCCGATGTTACTAAGAGATTACTTACGGCTATGCGAGTCAGAGTCGTACATATATAATGACTATGTTTTATTTAATAAACATTTAGACTACAACAATCTTATTGAAATTGATAAGCGATAAAACGGGTTATATTTATCTTTCAGGTTTTGTTGAAACACGGAAGTACTTTATTTTTAACATATGGCAACGAAACAAAATTATGTGGATGGTAAAATTTGTATCTTTTATGTACATTTATGTTTATACTTGTACTCCGACCGGTAAGTAACTAAAGAAAATGACAATGCTGTAATCATAAATTAATTTTTTTATTTTTAAATTTTATAAATCATATTCATAGAAGCCATTGAATCACTTAAAGATTTGTACTTTTACCTGACAGATCCCTCTGTAAAATACGTTCATATTGGATATGACAAGGACTGGAGCACTGCAAATAAAAGTTGTGGAAAATTAAATGGGGCACTGATCAGGATCACAGATATAGAAGCCATTGTAAATATTATAGGGGAGGGAATTTTAAACACAATCTCTCCATTTTGGTCGTCTATTACTGGATCATTTTCTCCGTGGATAGCGTACAGAGGTATGAATTGCAAAACCCTTCATAGAATAAGAAGATAACGAAAAGATAGCACTCTTAAAAGTACATTTACACAAAATGGAAAGAAAACCAAAAAGAGTCTCTATAAACAGAGGTGGAATCAAGGTACCATGGATCCAGGAGTAAGTGTCCCCTGCCGACTGATCATTTTCACTGTTTGCACCTTGTAAACGAAAAAAATCTACAGAATTCAACAAAGAAAAGAATGGTTTATCTTGTAAAAATATGTAAGAAAGCATCATTTGACCTAAATCCAGATTGTATCTTCAAATAAACATATAAAACCTATTTTGTTATCAAGCACATATTCCGCCACAAAACTTTAACCTTGGTAATTTTAAATGAGAAGAGATAGGGCTTTCATATAACACATGTATATTTCCTGTGACAAGACCTTTCTAAATAGTAAATACTCTATGATTTTTGACTCCGTTACCTTGACGTTAAAGTTTGACCTACGTTTCAAAACTTTAACCTTTGTCATGACTGTTAAATGAGAAGAAATAGGGCTTTCATATTAAATATGTATATTGCCTGTGACATGACTTTTTCTAAATACACTATGATTTTTTTATCTTCTGACCTTGACCTGGAGGTTTGACTTACTTTTCAAAGATGTTAATTTTTATGCCCCCAGATTGATAGATCCGGGGCGTATATTGTTTTTGTCCTGTCTGTCTGTTTGTCTGTTTGTTTGTTAATTTGTTTGTTTGTCTGTTTGTCTGCAAAGTTTAACCTTCGCCATGACTTTTGAACAGTGAAAGATAGAGACTTAATATTTAGTATGCGTACTCCACTAATTATTCTCTTTCAAATGATTCCAAGGTCAATGGCCTTGTGACCTTGACTGTGATATATATGCTAAAAATAGCTTTTTATCTGCAAATTTTAACCTTCGCCATAACTTTTGAAACATGAAAGATGGAGACTTCATATTTGATATGCATACTCCACTAATTAAGCCTTTCAATTGACACAAAGGTCAATGACCGTGTGACCTTGACTGTGACCTGTATGCTTAAAATAGTTGTTTAGTTCCTTTACCATAACTTTTGAACCATAGATAATAGAGACTGCATATTTAATATGCATACTCCACTAATTAATCTCTTTCAAATGACACCAAGGTCAATGACCTTGTGACCTTGAATGTGATCTTTATGCTAAAAATAGTTTTTTGTGCCTTTGCTACACTTTCTGAACCACAAGAGATAGAGACTTCATATTTGGTATCAATACTTTACTACTCAATTTCGTTCAAATGGCATCAAGGTTAATGACCTTGATCGAACATATACGCTAAAACAGGTTTTTTTTAGAATTTTATTGCCGCCGGGCGAATAGTGTTTCCCAAACACATCTTGTTCCTTATAACTTTTGATTGAAAAGAAATCTTGGTCATGAGTCATGAATGAAAAGAGATAGGGCTTTTTTTAGTAAACCTGTGTATTGCCTGTGACAAGAAGTTTCTAAATACACTATGATTTTCTCATTTCGTGACCTTGACCTTAAAGTTTGACCTTCTTTAAAAAATGTAATTTTTTATAACTTCTTACTGAGAAGATATAGGGCCTTCGTATTAAAATGTGCATTACCTGTGACAAGATATTTCCGAGCATTTGCTATGTTTTCTGAACCTGGACCTTCACTATTGACCTTATTTTGTGAAAAAAAAAACAAAAAAAACAACCACCTCTGAATGACATATGATAGGGTGTTCATATTTGACAAAATTTCATCCACAAAGACACCGAAAGCGGGGGAACCACAATTCTTTGAATTTGTTTGTTCATAGTAAAGTTGATATTGTTGATATTCCAGGATGTTATCCACAATCAGGGATAGGCATAAACATATCGAAATGGACCATAAATAGTGTTGGGAATTGTTTCTTTCAGTGCAAGAATAAATCGCCAAACCCAGATTGTACTTATTTTGCACTTGGGGTAAACTTCTTTATGTTATTTTGTTATATATAACTTCAGAATTAATGATAAATGTAACATAAGATATTTGAGTTATTTTTTTAGAGACGACAAAAAGGCAGATTTTAAATATGAAAAACCAACTACTATATTATGTTATTATTTCATATTAAGGTGATATTGTTATTTGTAGGGAGATACATGTTACTGTTTATGCAGTTTGCCAGAAGTTGACCTGGCAGATAGCAAATA
>PRKT01000168.1:1019281-1030162 GCA_003671525.1 Saccostrea glomerata | reverse complement strand
TTTTTCCCCCCCCCCCCCCCCCTGTAAAATGAGTACATTCTATTACTCTCTAAATGCAAAACAAAATAGTTTCAAAAATTCCATTATATACTCATTTTTATTCAGAATCCAAAATCTTATAAATTGTATAGGTGTAAAATTTAAAAAAACAATATCTTTCGAAAACATTTCAGGCGCCAAAAGCGTGTAATGTACATATACGTACATGTATGTCACTAACCTAGTTATTTTGCATTCTCAATAATAGACTTAGAATATGTAATAGGTAATCTTTTAAAATACATTGGTCGAATTTTTGTCATCTGAGTAAAAATAATTCTGATGTTAAAAAAA
The DNA here is from genome assembly GCA_003671525.1 of Saccostrea glomerata. Lineage (NCBI taxonomy): Eukaryota > Metazoa > Mollusca > Bivalvia > Ostreida > Ostreidae > Saccostrea > Saccostrea glomerata. The sequence goes on along the minus strand of PRKT01000168.1, from coordinate 1,029,829 downwards.
TTGAAAATAATTAACTAGGTTTTAGCTTTGACTTATGTTAAGTTAATCAACAATAGCATATTAAAGGTTTAGCTTCCTGATTTCTATTCCATTAACCAAAGACCTTAATTATGTTTGCAGACATAATTTTGAGTCAATATCACATACCTGTAGAACGTTGATAAAAAGATAAAGCAAGAATTGTTATGCCCCCGTATTAGAAGTTTAGGGGTAATGTAGTTCTTGAATTCATTGAATCAAGTCCTCTCTTTAGATAACTATATTTTTCTTGCCTTAATATTGTACTCTGACCGGCATTCGAAAAAACTTCAACATTTTCTAATGTGTCACAAGCACGTCCTTGTTTCATTCTAGATTCCTTGCATCTGGGAAGAACATGATTCTGAGACAGATAAATTACTTTTACCAAACCAAAATACCCTCCTTTTTAGAGAAATAAGCACATTGATAAACATCTATTAAAATACTCAATCTTTATTGCAAAAATATTGGAGTGTTTTAAGTTGCAAATCATTTCATTTCAAAAGAAATGTACCTAATGTCATTTTCAGCAAACAGTTATAACGGTACAGGTGATGGGTTTTGTATGGCATACCATTGTAGTGGTAAAGAATTCCGATCTTTTGGGCACGATTGTAATGAACGGTATGAAGGATATTGTGGTGAGTATTTATTTCCATGTAATAATTTTAACATGTATTAAGAAATAAATTGTATACATGCTGGAGATAAAAGGCAATTGGAAAAGAATACGTACCTTAACAAATTTAATTGAAGAAAATAAATGAATAATAAATAACACTCCGTAAATGTATATGTAAGAAACTGTGTGCTTACTTTTCTTTAAATTGATCGTTGTCAATAATTACAACAAAATATAATTTCAGTAGTCTGCAGTCTATCATACGTATTACGTATGTATAAATTGTGATTCAAAATGTCGTATACGAGAAAGGTGTTTTAAGAATAACTGTGATATCATTAATCTTGTCTTCAATTTGTTTGTTTTGTAGTTAACCGTTCGAATTATTTACTTAAACAAGAAGCTACAACGTGGAATAATTACTCAGTGGCGTGCAAAAACCTAAACCATTTTCTAGCGGCCAGTATAACTAAAAATTCCGATTGTATAGGTTATGTTTGGATTGGAATAAGGAGATACGAGATATATCAAAGCAACGAAGGAAAGTTTTGTTTGATTACAAAAACTATTATATTGACAAATTATTAAATTTCTTTTGTGACTTTAAAATTTGCATATATGATCTGATTGCACAAGTTACAAAAACGTGACTGTATATTTAGAACATTGCTTTTAAATATGAAAGGTTTAATTGTAAAAATATAAGTAATTTTGCAGATACATGTATATTGATTTATGTCCATTAACCCCTGCGAATGGAATTGATTTTAGCAAATCATCTATGCTTTAAACTACATTTTAAAAAGTTTGTCATACAATGTATGGCCCAAAACTCTAAAACTTGTAAAACTAACATTAAATAGCGTCAGTTGCGCTTCTCTCTCATTGTATTATCCAACATGTATGTTTTAGGTTCTAAAGGCAATGGTTGTTATAAAATCAAAAAGGGTCTTCGCACGTGGTTATATGAGAAAAGTGATTGCTCAGAAAAACTTTCTTTCATCTGTAAAGTTTCGGATCATATTCATAGTAAGCTGACTTTTTAAACAGAATCGAAATCAATTTCAATGTATACTGTATTTCCAGGCCTTTTAGTACAATTCATTTGATTAACAGTTTCAAAACCATGGAAACCCAAAATATTGTTAAAAATTTCATTAAAAATGGAAATTTTTTAATTCTGTTGAGAGGGCTAAGAAGCAACTTCCGGTAATAGAAAGAAATTCATTCAACCGTTAAATAACTGATTTGGCAAAGTAAAAGATGTCCTAACTTTTTTGGTACATAGTTATAACCTGTATTCAATTTTCACCCTAAAATTAGGATGTTGCGTTTCTATTGACGGTGAGTATATATCAGTCGGACATTGTTTATTCTCTTAGAACATTACTGAAACCTTGACAAGGCAAATGTTTCATTATTATATTAAAAAGACAACTGCTTAAGAGAACAAATTAGAAAACAATTTCATTAAGTATTATCGTTTATGTCATTTTATTCAAACACAAAACTATCAACAAGGAAAGGTTAACTTGGAATTTTTTTTCAAATATATAGACTTTTTTGCTATTTCCAGATTCTAGCATTTCTCCAACTCGTCCTCAGATCACAGAGACAGTCACAACAAGCGTATCTGTAAACATTAACGACTCACATAGTAAGTCATTTTTGTCACCCAAATTTTTTCCATAACTAAATATCTTTGAATTTCATTCCATATTTTGTTTCCATAAAATACCTTTTATTTGTCAACATGAAACAACCAGTTATGTTCTCCATTGAATCTGAGTTCCTTTGCAATGCAAGACAGAACACCTTCCTTTTGTGAGAAAGGTCATTAATTCAATTTACCATAAACATATTTGATCAGATGATGAAATAAATGTCAAATATTGATTAACCAAAAATGACTGAATAAATGACAATAAATTTGCAAAGGTGGGGTTAAAAAACGCTTCGTCGTTTGTTATCCAAATACAGTTAAATACCCTAAAAGCGAACTTGCCTATAACAATTTGACATAGCGAAGTAACTTTCATTCCCCATAAGTCATCATGAAGCTATCGGATATAACAAATTATATTTATAACGATGCAAAATTGCCCATCCATGGTACTTCGATATCAGCATAATCCTTTATGAAATATGTTATTAAATTCATAATGTACGGTTATATTTTTTGTAAAACAGAAGAAAAGATAAATTTATTAAGTTGGGTGGTATTTTTGTGTTTTCAGAGGGACTCTGAGCAAAGGAACCAAACATATGCAAAATGCTATTTACGAATTACAAAATTCAAATAAGGTACTTGAAAGAGACCAAGACATTATTTATATGAATACCATTAATGAAGGAAGGAATAACAACCAACTGCAACTGCAACCTTCGCCAAACACAAATGAAATATATGTGGAAAAAGAAGAAGGAGAATACGACCATTTGCGTACTTCACGCACCAAACAGAATATAACAAATGAGGAACACTTCTACGACACTTCAGAAAACACCTACTCCACAACTACAAGTGAAGATATCACATATGGAGCACACTATGATAGCATGAACTCTTCAGGAGAAAGTAATTATAATTACTCAAAAGACATTAAACAAGACAATGTCTTTGGATCGCACTATGATTATTTGAACTCTTCAGAGGAAAATCAATATGACTCGAGTAATAAAAATCACAAAAAAGGTTTTGTTTCAGATTATTCGTCTTTAGAGGAGAATACCTTTGGTAGAAGTAAAAGTGCATGTTAAAATACTATTCACAAATATCCCCTTATGACACAATATTTCTCGTATAAGAGAACTACAAAGAACAATTCTTTTTGAAAAATATTGCATCACTTGCTTAACACCCTTTATGATGCAAATGATTTTAATTGTTTTATGTAAGTTTTTTTCTTGTCTCTTCTGACCCAATGATGATTTGTAATTTTTGTTTCACGCCATTTACTTAAATATATGGCATTTTATACTTTCAATGCTGTTGTTATTTTATTCCATCAATAAAACCTAGTCCAGTCGCCTTTGGTTCGGGTTATAAAAGAAACACAAAGGAACATAAACTACATTAGTTTTAATTTAGGGCTAAGGTTGATCTACCACGGAGATAAGCATAAATTTTTTAACTACCTCTTTCCTCTATAATTCCTCTGTAATTCAAAGAGAGATACCTATGCCCTAAGTTATGATCAATGGTAATCAATCAACACATACAAGGCCAGCAAGATAAGCAAAAATCACATGCTACCCATAAAGAGATTGACCATAGGTACTGGATCGGTACTGCATGATTTTGTAGGTAGGTGAACTCTGTTTAAGAGAAAAAATTAAGAAACCAAATAAGCAATATATCGAGTATGTCATTTAATTCCAATACAAAAAGATCGGGAAGGAATTGTTTAAATGAAACCGCTTTTTTTTTTCAAATATATAGAATTTTTGCTGTTTCCAGATTCTAGCATTTCTCCAACTCTGCCTCATTCTACGGAGACAGTAACAACAAAAGTCTCCGTAAACATTAACGACGCAAATAGTAAGTAATTTGTCTTCACATAAAACTTCCAAATTTTAACAGTGAAAATACACATTATTGTACATGTCATTTCAGGGGGATTAAAATACAATTTAAATTTGCTTACACATACATGAAAATTGTTCGACAGCTAACAGGAATATGAAATATATATGATAAAAAGATTCAAGATATGTAAAGATATGTAACTTTTAAAATATTTTGGATCGGGTATAATGTTAATCTTATCCCCAAATCCTTCTATCAAACTATTTATATTGGTTTTATTGTACAATGTATTCTCTTATAAAATTACTGCAAGCACATTTTACCATGAATTTTCATTTAAGTTCTCTCAAATAAACAAAATTATATGATAAGGTGGTCCGTGCGAATGTTGCATTCTCACATTATAAAAGACAACTGATTAAGAGAACAAATGAAGAAACCAGACAAGCAAAATTGTGTATGTCATTTCATTCAAACACAAAAAGATCGGAAAGAAAATATTTAAATGAATCCGCTTTCTTTCAAATATATAGAATTTTTGCTTTTACCAGATTCTAGCATTTCTCCAACTCTTTCTCATTCCACGGAGACAGTAACAACAAAAGTCTCCGTAAACATTAACGACGCAAATAGTAAGTAATTTATCTTCACGTGAAACTTCCAAATTTTAACAGTGAAAAAACATTTGTACATGTCATTTCAGGAAAGAATAAAAGACAATAGCAATTTGCTTACATTGTTCTGCAGTTAACAGGAATGTGAAATATATAAATGATAAAGGATTAAAGATATGTAAAAATATAACTTTAAAAATAATTTAGCTCGAATATAATGTTAATCTTACACTGTGTTGTATATGCCAAAATCCTTCTATCAAACATTTTTAAATATTGGTTTCTTTCCGGCGCCAAAGGAATACAAAAAATACATTACTTTGGATATGAAAATTATATCTAATCAAAGAATGGGAATTTTACATTACAAATCGTATCTCTTATATTTATACATTAAGTGGTTATTTTGTGTGTATTTTACAGCTATAAGTTTGGTTACTGGGACCGTCTCTGGAATTATCGTCCTACTTATAGTTATCGTAGTCACTGTCGTTTTTGTTCGAAGAAAACAGTAAGTTTGCAAAATATTCTCTCATATTCTAGTTAGGTTAATAGAACGTTATTTAATAAGATGAAATCCTATTCCTTTTTCTTTTTAAGTTTTATTTCTGGTTGCTTCGTCGTTTGTTATCCAAATACAGTTAAATACCCTAAAAGCGAACTTGCCTATAACAATTTGACATAGCGAAGTAACTTTCATTCCCCATAAGTCATCATGAAGCTATCGGATATAACAAATTATATTTATAACGATGCAAAATTGCCCATCCATGGTACTTCGATATCAGCATAATCCTTTATGAAATATGTTATTAAATTCATAATGTACGGTTATATTTTTTGTAAAACAGAAGAAAAGATAAATTTATTAAGTTGGGTGGTATTTTTGTGTTTTCAGAGGGACTCTGAGCAAAGGAACCAAACATATGCAAAATGCTATTTACGAATTACAAAATTCAAATAAGGTACTTGAAAGAGACCAAGACATTATTTATATGAATACCATTAATGAAGGAAGGAATAACAACCAACTGCAACTGCAACCTTCGCCAAACACAAATGAAATATATGTGGAAAAAGAAGAAGGAGAATACGACCATTTGCGTACCTCACGCACCAAACAGAATATAACAAATGAGGAACCCTTCTACGACACTTCAGAAAACACCTACTCCACAACTACAAGTGAAGATATCACATATGGAGCACACTATGATAGCATGAACTCTTCAGGAGAAAGTAATTATAATTACTCAAAAGACATTAAACAAGACAATGTCTATGGATCGCACTATGATTATTTGAACTCTTCAGAGGAAAATCAATATGACTCGAGTAATAAAAATCACAAGAAAGGTTTTGTTTCAGATTATTCGTCTTTAGAGGAGAATACCTTTGGTAGAAGTAAAAGTGCATGTTAAAATACTATTCACAAATATCCCCTTATGACAATATTTCTCGTATAAGAGAACTACAATGAACAATTCTTTTTGAAAAATATTGCATCACTTGCTTAACACCCTTTATGATGCAAATGATTTTAATTGTTTTATGTAAGTTTTTTTCTTGTCTCTTCTGACCCAATGATGATTTGTAATTTTTGTTTCACGCCATTTACTTAAATATATGGCATTTTATACTTTCAATGCTGTTGTTATTTTATTCCATCAATAAAACCTAGTCCAGTCGCCTTTGGTTCGGGTTATAAAAGAAACACAAAGGAACATAAACTACATTAGTTTTAATTTAGGGCTAAGGTTGATCTACCACGGAGATAAGCATAAATTTTTTAACTACCTCTTTCCTCTATAATTCCTCTGTAATTCAAAGAGAGATACCTATGCCCTAAGTTATGATCAATGGTAATCAATCAACACATACAAGGCCAGCAAGATAAGCAAAAATCACATGCTACCCATAAAGAGTAGAAAATTTATTAGATATATATACAATAGTGTATTTTCTTACTTATGTGAACAGTGCCAAACTTAATTCCGTAGGCCCTAGCGTAGTTTAATTTATTATGTTCCGTAAACTGATGTCAACAGATGCAAAAATGTATTCTTATTTTTCATTTCTTATTGCTTTATGAAAATTTCCATATAACACAATGACATGTGTTAAAATTGTTTTGATGTGATCTTCACGATCACGATAATTTTCTTAAATCAATAAAAATTTGCTGATAAAGTTCACCGGTCTCCGGTCACAAATCTTCATAAAAACAAGGAAGTAATGAACCTGAGTGATCTAAACTTTTACTAACGGAAAGAATATATAAGAAAAATAGGGAGCGATGATCAGTAAAATTACCCTGAGTGTATATATTTATCTAAATCTATGTATCCATGAAGGTAAGTATGAGTTTTAAGATAAATCAAATAAATCGTAAATAACTGTACGTATTTCGTATTTGAACAATCTTAAATGTGCACTGCAATTTGTTGTTAGTTTTAATCATTAATAACTCTTATATATAGGATCAACCATTGTTTACGACGTTTTTGGGTCGAGTGAAGAATATTTTATTATCAATTCATCAGTCGTAGAATGGGAAAAAGCGCATGCAGTCTGCGGTTCAAAAAATGGATCTTTGGTTGACCTGAAGGATCTACAGAAACATATTACAAACAATACAAAACTGTTCAAGATAAATAATTCATCATACTGGTCTTCTGTTTCATTTACTCCATGGATTGTATACAGAGGTAATTGTCAATGTGAAATGATTTTTTTTTCATAAATCATCAATGTAAAATATTAGAAACAACAATGTTTAAAAATAAATATATATTTTAGAGGAAACTTTAAACATTATTTACCTGTCAAGAAGAGAATCCAGGGGATTGATATTTCAGAAGAAACCTTTGATAAAATTAATTTTATCGATGCTTTAACACCACTGCTGTATTACACAGAGTAAATGATTCCCTTAACTTTGTAGGTTGTTTTTCAAGTAAGTATGGAGGAGAATACTTTGTTCAAAACCAGAATACCGTTGGGAATTGCTTTAGTAGCTGTGATTGGTATTGTAACACCATGTACAACATTAGCTTATCCAATTTTGCTCTAAAGGTAAGTTTCTTTTCCTAAAAAACGTCTCTATTTAACAGGAAAGGAGAAAATGTATGGTCAGACCGGATATCGAACTCGGGACCCCTGCAGTTCCACTCAGGTGCTCTACCACCTGAGCTACCCAGGCAGATATTTACGGACCAGACCATTGCATTCGTTCCTCCTTAAATGATCTCTACCCTCGAGGACAAAACTCAAGTTCCTATTACCCCCTGGCAGGACTTTCACCTGCAATCCCAGGGGTGGTCAACAGCACTATATCTGTAACAGGAAGGAGAAAATGGTTGGATAGGGAATCGAACCTGGGACCCCCGCAGCTCCACTCAGGTGCTCTAACAACTGAGCTATCCAGGCCGATATCTACGGCCCAAACCATTATATTCCTCCCTCCTTAAATGGTATTTGCCCTTGCAGACACAACCCAAGTTCTAATTAGCCTCCGGCAGGACTTTCCAGGGGTGGTCAACGGCACCAAATCTGACGGGAGAGGAGAAAAATGCAGCGGACCAAACTGGGATTCGAACCCGGTCCCCCTTAATCTCCGGTCAGGTGCTGTTAGAACTGAATACAAAGTTCTCGAATGGGACGTAAAACAACATGCACTAAATCAATGCATTCCAAACTGTACATTTAAAAGGGGCAAAAATAAATAATTTAACGTAGGCAACTGCTGCAATATACATGTACGTGTGTATGATAGTTTTTAGAGTGAGAGAGAGAGAGAGAGAGAAAAAGAAAGAGAGAGAGGGAGTTGAATATAGATAAAACTTTACTTCACTAAAAACTTGTTATTCCTATAGCTATAACTATTTTAATTGACTTTTTTATGGATTTATGTAGGTAATATTGAGGTTCGTTAAGTTGATGCCGTATATCTTTATAGTATTCGTAGATATTACAATTTTTTTTTGAATTGCAAAAGAAATAGTTGATGTTAACTACAAAAGTCTTGTTTTCATGTTAAATATGATTAATTGTGGCTTTGCTCTAATTTTTTCTTCGTTGTCACCCGAGGGGAAATATTATTCCTAAATTGTAAGTTTTGTTACTTCACCTTCTCTTCTTTAATCCATCCCCCTCTCTCTCTGTAGATAGTTATTGTTAAAGTTTTAAATTCAAAAGTGACAAACAATGGTAAAAATCTACGTATTATTATTTTCAAAGGGCAAAATGTGTTACTGTTATTGTCATAAGACGGACATCTCAAGGTGGAAGCTAGCAGGAAGCAATAAATGTAATATAACCTGTAGAAACGTCACAGAGGAAGGTTTCTGTGGAGGAAATGGTCACATGTCATTCTACAAAGGTAATACAGTTCATGATATAATTTTACTGAAAAGTTAAAAGCACGACAACTATATGAGTAAACTTTAAAAATGTTGGGATAAATTCATCTTTGTGAACATCGTTTGATTATGTTTTATAACTACTGTGATATTTAGTTGATAGTTCATATATGGTAGTGGATAGTTTTTATTTACATTCATTTGGAATGAGATACATTTAATTATTTTTGTTCATCAATGCTGCATAAATTTGGGTTTCCATCACCACCTTATGTACATTATTCCTTATCAATATTAAAAAAATCAATTGTTGAAACTGTCTTTCCCTCCTTTTTTTTAAACTTCTAAACATTTTGTTTCAACATTTAAATCATATAATAGAAAGGGTGTTTGTGAAATTATTAGAAATTTTTTTAAAAGGTCTTTATACATAAAACATGCCAATAATGCATACAGTTCACAAATGTTAAATATTGTTTTTAATTATTTACATCTTTTACAGTTGATAAAGACAATAGGGCAGGAGGTGAAATTTGTTTGGCGTATAACTGTCTCAATGAAATCTACGGACATAATTGTACACAGGTGTATGAAGGTTACTGCGGTGAGTAATAGACAGCTAACAAGAACCGCTTAAAATTTGCAATTTATTCTGAAACGGTGGTATATTTGTAAAATAAAATATATACATATAAATTATAGTAGAGTTTGCCTCTCCTGTCCATAAAATGTTGAAATGGTTAGATATATTCGATGGGATGTAAGAATGTCAATGAGAGAATATTGAATTAAATATTGTTAAGATAGATGTGATATTATATTTACTTCTTTAAACTCTTATTAAAAGGTAGGAGAAACTTTCATTACTTTTTCTAATGCCCTCATTATACAGTGAGGAAAATGCTTTTTAATTTTGTAAGATTTTGAGATTTGAAATAGTTCATATTATTGACATTCAAACTTTACAGCTGTACTTTGTGGGGATACTTGACTCTGTGTTGCTGAAAATGAATATTACTTTCTTTATAATAGCAACTTCATAGATATTCAAACCGGTTACGGTAGCCTAGTGGTATAGCGTTCGCTTCGTGATCGGGAGGCCCGGGTTCGATTCTCGATCGCGGCGCCGCGTCATACCTAAGACGTAAACATAGGTATTGACTGTTCCTTCGCCAAGCGCTCGGCACTAGAAGTGAAAGTCACGGGTCTTTCGGATAGGACCTTAAAAACGTAGGTCCCGTGTCACGGTAGGCGTTGGCACGATAAAGAACCCTCACTGCTCAATGGCCCTGAGTGCCGAGTATAGGTCTAAATTTGAAGCCCTTCACCGGCATCGGTGACGTCTCCATATGAGTGAAAAATTCTCAAGAGGGACGTTAAACAATATACAATCAATCAATC
>PRKT01000168.1:968188-1016333 GCA_003671525.1 Saccostrea glomerata | reverse complement strand
GGGGGGGGGGGGGGGGGGGGTTCAGGCCCCACCCCCTGGAATTATCAAGGTTATAAAATTCATGTACTAAACCAAGAAAAAAGTTACCTTTGATCCCATTCGGAAAACACAGAACCCCCCCCCCTCCCAGTAAACGCGAATTAGTGTTAAATTGGTATGAAAAGTCAAAGGTTTGAAGCATCAGAAGTCATCGACAACTCTCCCCCCCCCCTTCCAAATTCGAAAGGATACCATTCTTGATCATCCTTTCAAACTCTGACAAAATATTATTTTTATTCAATAAATAACTTACAGTATTTCAGGGTTGAAATTTTAATAAATATACAGATCTAATGTGAATTAAATTTTCAAGGTTAAACTTGAAAACAGCATGATACTTTTAGTTGTCTCTATATCGTTCAAGTTGACCGTAAATTTTAAAAATAAATAGTGTTCTTCGTTTATATTAATATGAAATTTGTGTTCAGGTTCCTAAATTGAAAATAAAGAAATAAAAAAAAAGGTTTAAAGAGGCTGGGGGTGGCGGCCATTTGTAGACTATTTCGATCTCCTTTAAAAGAACAACTCCATATAGAGATATACAAAAATGATCAAATTTTAAAACTAAAATGTGTGAATTTTTTTTTGCCAAATGATGGTTGACTGCTTAAGATACCGTATCTAAGCTAGATCTGGTGGTTAATTTGTTGACCTCCCAGCCTCCTTAAGACATTTTAAGTTGTAGGATTTTCCTTCTGATATTTACTGTAGATTCCTAAATATAAGCGTGGAAATAATTATCGCGTAATTTCGCGAGAAGCACCACACGCCAAATAAAATTACTCGCTTTTATTTTTATAGTGTTGAAATCTATGTAAAATCTCTTATTATAATCAAACGTCCATTCGCAAATTATTATTATCGCAAAAAGACGTTGAAGAACACATCCGCGATAAAAAGTACTCGCGAAAAATAAGGAATCTACAATATTTTATTCTTCTTTATTCTTGAGTAAGGACCCATCATAATTTTGAATGGTTTCATATATATATAAAACAGTGTATATATTTCATCAAAGATAAAAGACATCATCTATCAAATTATTTAGGTACTAAATCTCTAGGAAGGATATGGACAGAAATATCAACATTGACAGGTCAAGCTAAACATACCCGTATCGCTCCTAATTACGGAACAAGTCCAGAATTTACAGTTTCTTCGACCACAGATCTGTTTTTTACCGAAGATCCCACTTCAATCACAAAAAAATTTGGGCGAGATTTTCAGAAAAGAACTACTACAGTAATTGTTAACATCGCTTCAACAGGTTGGACATCATATCTAAGCAAAGACAACGATGAATCCAAGTCAAGTAGGCATTTAAATCCATTAACATTTATCACTGAGAAACTTGCTCTTAAGAATTTTAGATTCTTGATTTTTCGCTCCTTTGATTTATGATTTCTTGATTTGCTATTATTAAGATAAGAAATCATATACAACCAATATATCTTTTACATCAATTACTTTCATCTCTGATTTGTATTACGCATTCTCTTTCAAATAATTTTCAGCTGCGAAAAATCAAGTACTTGTAGTCTGTATTGCAAAAGTTCCCATACCTAATTTGAAATACCTAATATCTGTTACATGTAAAAAGACAATTAAACAGATGTTCAGAATGAACTCAATTGTATTATATACAACGTATGTATATAGGGTAACAATAAAATGGTTGCTAGAAGATAAATTACATGTATTATTCATAGTGAAATGATAGTATTGGAATACAATTTTATTTTGGGGAGGGCACAACCAAACATTTTCATATTTATCCATAGATAATATTATAAGGACAGATAAGTAAAAAATCCTGGTGGAATACCTCGCGAAACAATTGCTGAACCAGCCATATATATTTTTTAGAGGAGCTAATCCTAAATTGTCCAATTTTTAACGATATTTTTAATAAAGCGGACTCTTCTCCTTAGATTTTCATTAAAAATCGTCACATTTTTAAGCAGATAAAATATTCCAAACTTTCCTTATTTGACAATCTACTATTTGGAGTTCAATATCTGGCAAAACATCGTGATTTCGGCATTAAATTGTTCGAATCATTTGATTGTCACTACTGTAAACAATGTCATTTGCCCCCAGAAATGTAGACTTTTCTCGACTCCCCCGCAAAAGAGCGGTAGTAAGTTAGATAACTGCGAAGTACTCATTGGTAGTCGCGATATAACGTATTAGCATTAAAAGTTGTTGATTTAACCTGTAGTTTGTTATGCAATCAAAACTAAATCAAAAAATTATATATTTTGATTTTCAAAGAAGTGAAGTTTTGACTTCCACCCGGCCAAATATCATCTGTAGACACATATATCATGTATATAATGGTTGCAATTACCATTCATGTAAGCAAAAAAGTATGGAACGCTGTTTGTATTCACAATATACATGTATGTGAAATTCCTAAATGTGAATGTTTTTACTTTCATTTTATTTGTAAACACCTGATATATACCAGTAGTTTTGGAATTTAAACACAAGAAACAAAAAATGTATGGAACACAGTTTGTATACAAAATAATTCAAAACAGCCTTTTCTAAAGAATTCTGCAAGGAAGCTTATCAGACAAGTACATGAATGTAATGTATATTAGAGTTGTTACAATTGCATCATCACAGAATATTTACATTTCCAATGTCTTTGTCCGAGATAAAATTACCAATTGTAAATGTAATTGATTTCCTCATGAATGTTTTGGCGCGGTTCCAAAAAAAAAAAAACCACGTGTAGGGCGGGGCAACACCTAGAGAGAAGCAGGCTTGGAGCCCGTGGATTGGCGGAATCAAAGCATGTAAATATAAGGAATAACTGTCTTATTTTTCGAATTCATGAAGATGATCAATGGATTGGCTTGTGTGATAATTTTATGCATAAACGCCTTCGGCGTTAATGCAAATTATCACACAAGCCAATCCATTGATCACTTCATGAATTCGAAAAATAAGACAGTTATTCCTTAAATATATTTTGATCAAATATCTAGAAAAATTATAGAAATTTATCATTTTGAAATAAAGACTACAGAATTTATGGAATCACATGAACAGGATTTGATTTGAAGGTCTCCAAGTTAAAAAAATCAAATATTTAATTCTATTCAGACATCTCCGGAACTTAAATTTGAACTTTGTGATTCCAAGAAATTTTTTTTTTTTTTTGCTCTCCAGATTTACTGCTTATTGCTTTTGTAAAGAGTAGCGAACCTTACATAAAAAGCCAATTGATATTGACCTTTTTCTCTATAAAGACTGCACCATGCATCTATACATGTACAAAAGCTGAATTATGTTTATTATAGTAACGGAAATAATTCAAATGGAATCGTTTAGACAGAATCAAATGCTTGAATGCTCTTTTTTTAATTCTTGATGTAACTTTAAAAAAAAATATTTTAAACCCATTTTTAAAAACTTAACTTCTCCTTGTAGATCATATGGTCATTTTTGCAACAGTAAAATGCCTGATGCGGCACTTATTGAAGCCCCATTTTATGGGGACTGGTGATAACGGCGTTTCCATGAGCATGCTTTAGAATGTGAACAATCTGGAACACTTTCAAAGTCACTTCTTAATAAGAACAACATTGAAAAAAGAAAAGTAGATGGACGTAAATCTTTCTACTATAATTGTATATTGTTTAACGTCCCTCTCGAGAATTTTTCGTGCATATGGAGACGACACCATTTGCCGGTGGAGAGCTGCACATTTTGTTCTATATTCAGCACTTAGGGCCATTAAGCAGTGAGTGAGGGATCTTTTTCGCGCCAATGCCTAATGTGAAACGGGACCTCGGTTTATACGGTCTTATCCGACCAGTCTCCTCATCCCACAGTGGGATTCGAACCCGCGACGTAAGGATCGACTCCTTACTTCGCAACTCTAGAACAGATGCTCTAACCGCTCCACCATGCGGGTGAATTCCTAGATTAAAGCCAAAGTCTTATAATTTCTATTACTGTTAGGATAAAAATATTTGGGGAAAATATAACAAACATTAATAATACTTTTACATACGAATTTGAACAAGTAAATATTTACTACCAGTAGGCCTATATACCAAGAGTTTAACATTTAATTCTTCCTTGAAACAAATTCTTGGCTTGCTCTCTTTTACTTCATTCCATTTGTGTAAGTGCTTTAATTTGACCTTAGATTTTTTTTATCAATAAGAATAAAATAATCTACTGTGTGCTTTCATTTGCCCCCACCCTCTTCAAGTAACATTACATAGCAACGGTTTAAAATACATTACAATATAATAATTATTAACTAGGCAGAACCTTTGCGCGCACATTTCACGATATTTTGTACTCAATTGCAATTTAATTGCTGTTGATTTGGCTACATCTTGGTCAACAATGATCATTTTCAAGGGATAACAATTTCAGATTTTATCCTAAAGCGCGTCTTATCTTAATATTATTGAATGTAGTTGAGGGTTACACTGAAAAAAAATCTTGAAATATTTTTTTGGAATATCACCATCCATGAAGCAACTTTAAATGTTGCTATGTTCTTATCACACCGGAGGGCGTGATTTAATTTTATGGAGGGTAAGAAATACATTGAACCACTTGATATGAGTACGAAAGCATTTTTATTAAATCATGACGATAAATACCTGTAGGGTACCCGGGTGTTGGGTTGGTTCAAGTTCTGATCAAGCAAGAACCATCATACTCATTATAGTGTACAAGCATTTTATGATACTGATGTAAACAGAGTATTTTTTTTTTATTTCTGAGCATTTTATACAAGTTACCAACCAATCATATTGCAGGGACTCAAAACTGGTGTCACATGTTGAAAGAAAAGAAAAGGGTGGACAACACAACTACAATGTAATCTATGGGGAACAGCTTTGCTGTGCGTAAAAAAATTCAGATTTCAGAATATTTTTTGAAAAAAAAATGAACAACCTAACGTATACAGAATAAAAACATATAAATCTATTTCGGGGAGGAATGGGGGAGGGATTCGGGTTTTTTTTTTTGGGGGGGGGGTGTGTATTTTCTGCTACTTTTTCATAACAAAATTCTTATTGGGGGATGTCCCCTGACCCTCTAAATCTGCTTCTAATTATTTTCGGATATAACCTTTCATATGTATTAAAACATTTTTATTGTTTCTTAACTTTTGGTGATTGAGTATATTCGTGCTATGCTTAGCATTGCTGAATAATTACCAAATTTTTCATTTAAAATTCATTTATGATGTATCCATGGTTACAACATATTTTCATAAATCTTCTAAATAATTTCTTTGAAGCATTTATGGCAAAAGAATGCATTTTGAGTATGTGTGTAAACTAACGTAGTGACTGTATTCGTGTTTGTAAAGGTTCATTGTTCAAAAGTAGATGTTATTCTCAATTTATACTGTTACCATGGCAACCAACACATATAGTAACCAATATTTAATATTTTTCCAATTCAGTTTATTCAGTTAAGTTTATTTCCCTACTTACATGTTTTTTTTTTAAAACCAGTATAGAAGTTTCTACTTCATATTGTTCGTTTAACACTTAATCAGAGTGAACACAATACGTCCCAATAATGACCTCAATTTTTCAATTTTCCCATGTATAAATTTTTCTAAACTTTTTGTTATATATTCAGATCATATCATAGATTGATTAAAACTAAGTTTTGAAACTGTTGCAATTAGTTCACATTTTGATGGAAAATTTGATAATTTGACTAGACTATTTCCATTTTTTGAAAATTGTAGTAAATCGATTACAGAATGTCTTAAGTGTGTTATAAACACACTCTTTATGAAGTCTCTGATCAATTAATTACATATCACAAATTACTAAGAAGGTTTCAATGATATTAATAGGACTTGTAAATTTAACAATACACATCGAACAGTGTTTTTTTATTTAGTTTTAATATTTTGATTCCATGATCTTATCTGCTGTCAGTAGCCTAGTCTTATTTCCCAGCAGATATTCTTTAAACTTGTCACACACTGCCCACTTCAGTGCTAAGTATTCCAACTTATGGGCAGGGTAGTTCTTTTCTGCCTTTGTCAGCCCTCGACTTGCATAGCTGATGACTCTTTTCTGTCCACTCTGATCTTGATAGAGTACTGCCCCTAGTCCTTGATGGCTCGCATCTGTGTGGAGTTTAAATGGGATGCTATAGTCCGCATAACCTAATACTGCGGGTGATATCAAAGCTTCCTTAAGATGTTCAAATGCTTGTTGTTCCTCTGTGCCCCATCTCCACTTCTTTGCTGTACTCTTTTTAGCCGCCTTCTTGCTTTCTGTTGGAATTGGCACAATGGCTTGGCAATCTTGCTGAAATTCTTAATAAATTTGCGATAATAATCGTCGGATCCCAGGAACTTCCTAACCTCTTCTGGTGTTGTAGGGGTAGGCCAGTTGATGACTTTACTGGTTTTGTCCGGGTCCGTCTCAATACCTTTGTTGGAAATTATATGTCCTACATACTTAACTCTTTGTTGGAAAAATGTACATTTCTTCTGGGATAATTTTAGTCCTGCATTTCTCAACTTATCAAAAACTTGTTGAAGTCGTTGTAGATGTTCTTCGAAGGTCCTAGAAAAGATAATAATGTCGTCTAAAAATATAAAACAGATGTTAAGATGTAACTCACCAAGGCAGTCTTCCATAAGGCGTTGATATGTGGCCAGGCTGTTGGATAAACCAAACGGCATACGACTGTACTCAGAGAAACCTAATGGGCCTACGGTAAATGCAGTTCTTTCTTTTTGACTTTCCTCTATTTCAATCTGATGGTATCCTGATTTTGCGTCTAACACAGTAAAATACGAATTTCCTGATAAGCTGTCTAAGATGTCGTCAATTTGAGGTAGGGCATAAGCGTCTTTTTTCGTCCTGTTGTTCAATTGTTGATAATCTACGCACATTCTTAATTCTCCATTTTTCTTCCTCACTAATACAACATTGCTGGAGAAAGGTGATTATGATCTTTTAATCACTCCCACTGCTATCCACTGCTGTAGATGGTCTCTGACTTCATTGTACATTGCTGATGGAATCCGTCGGTGTCTCTGTTTGAATGGCGTTTCATCTGTTAACTCGATCCTGTGTTTGATTGTTGTTACATGCCCAATGTCTGTGTCGCCCTTTGAGAATAAATCTTTATTTCTGATGATCATTTCTTGTGCTTTAAAGTATTAGTGTCTGCTTAAGTTATCTTCTGCAATGTTGAACATTTCTATTTGTGTTGTAACTTCTACTGCTGATTGCTCTGGTATTTCTTGGATAGTGACTGGCTGAATTTCAGCTATGACGGCTGAATTCTAACCGTTCTTGTTGTCACGTTGCTGACTGCTACTGCAACTGGTTCTCGAGTCTGATAATCAAAGTCTATAATCTTTGGAATTATATCCAAGTCCTTTGGAATGGCTGATTTCTCAGTGGCCTGAATAAGAGCAACTGTCTGATGGTAGGGAACTATCCTAACAGTAAAACCTTCAATAGTCACTTCACAGTTTGGTGGGATAGTTATTGGCTCCCTCTCAGCAGATTTGATGGTCTCAGGTAGCACCGCGATCAAAACCCGCGACGGTGTAACGCGGAAAGGATTAATACACCGCGGAGGGGACGCGGTCTAATACGGGATCCGCGTTGCCTGTTAATATTTCAAGAAGCAAAGTATTGTTGTACTTATCTAATCGCCACCCATATAGTTTTATACCAACAAAAACTTGACAAGTGTTTTTTTTTTCTACGTGACTGTGTTTCTTTGTGTGTATTTGTGAATTTCTGAAATAGCTTAAGGTTTTTTTTTTAATTGAAACTTAATACAGGGAGACCCGTTCATCCATGTGTAAAAATTATTTGACCTGTTTAGTTTTCAAAATTCTTTTCTTAAATTCAGACAAAGATTGCTTTGCAATTAGGAGGAAGTTGGACTTATGGTTATATGAGAAAGTCAACTGTTTTCATGAGCTTCCATTTGTGTGCCAAACAAATCTTATTCAGAGTGAGTTGCTTCAAATTAACGAAATTTTTATAATTATCATATTTACATTATCTTATTACATATAAATTGAATTCTGATGAGAAGCAATGCTTTATTTTTTCAGATAATTAGATAAAGTTTATCAAAAATATCAAATTTTCCATAAGTATATTTCTACCTAAATGGTTATCAGCTGCTATTTTCAGAGGAATAGCTTCATTATTTCACGTTATGTATTTAATGAATCAGTTTTTTTATTTTCAAGCCGAAAGCACAACACCAATGCCACCAAACACAAATCCCATAGTTAACCAAAATCAGACTACTGCCATAACACCGTCATTCTTAAAAAAGACTTCCCAAAGTACAAATACAGGTAAGTGTGTAAAAAAAAATATGAATCGAAAAACATTTGTTTAATTGAAATATTACTGCTGATATTAATCAACTTAACAAGCATATATCATCTCATTCTTTTCAGAATGGGTGGATATCATTTTTACCATCAAATTCTTATGTTCACAATTACTTCCTATTTTTCTGACACCATTTGAAAGAACATTTTAAGGCCCATGAGCCTCTTGTTTGAATTTATTTAAGTCTTTATTGATGACTGATGTAAATATAATCTGCATGTACAATTAGTTTCATGTAATTGCATTTGATGTATTTATACCCGTAGGTTTAATTGCCGGGTCAGCCTCAGGAGTTTTCATTCTAGTTATTGCTACAATACTCTCAATCTGTTTCATCAAAAGAAAACAGTAAGTACTTGGATTACTGAATGACTGAAATTGTGATTGTGAAACAAACCTCTTCTTCTTTGAGCTTTCTTGTATCTTTTAGTTACATGGATGCATGTAAATTAAATGAATAATCATAATGAAAGGTGTCACAATCACAAGTTCATTGAAGCAATGCAAAATGATAGTGCATCAGTATTCACTCATATGTTGTTGTAAAGTTTTGGGGATGTTTTTGCTGGGTTGGGGTCAATTACTTTGAAATGTAATCAAATACTTTCAAATACATAAATAATTTTCTCAATTACTTACAGTTACATTGATTTTTTTCATATGTAATTAATAACTCTCAATTACTTTGACAAATGTAATTAAATACATTACAATTACTTCAGTTTTATTATAAAAAATCTTGAAAAGTATATACAGGCATTAAGTACTGAAATTAGTGTTTCTACAGTTTTGAGTTCATTTAAATAGTCACTAGTTTTTCAAACACACTAGTATCACTCAAACAACATATTTCAGGTCTGCAGATTTTTAAATTTATCTAGTACCCTTGAATTCATTTTTGGTTCTAAATAAGATGTTTTTATAGTGAACTTTTATTCAGTATTTTTGTTCCTGGGTATGAGAGGGACGGTTCACACTTGAACAAAATAAGACCTTAGTCCTTTACCTATTGTCCTGGGCAGCATGTCATTATACCCAAAAAAAAAATAAAGATTATGAGACATTAAATTTGTGCATAAACTCAAGCTCATGCCAAACATGCGTAGCCAAAATTACTTATAATTTAAAGCAGACTCAATAACAAATTACTTCCAAGTACTTTAAAAATTTTAATTGATTACACTCAGTTACAATTACTTTTTTCAATTACCCTATCCCTGGTTTTTTGAAATATTATTTTTAGGTCACCTGACCTGAGTAAGGGCGAAACGATTATACGTTTAAACGGCGACGTTTCGATTAAATGCTCTAAACGTTTACAAATTGAGTAAACGTTTACACGAAGGTTAATATCAATGTCTATCAGAAAAAAAACCTTTCATCCAAACACGTTGTTTTATTTCATATTTACTAAAGAAAACACACTCTGTGTCTGTTACAAACATTTTTTTTTCTGTTATACAGGAAACATAATATAAACTAAACTAACTAGAATCCAATATTAATAGTCTGACATATTTAATTCCGATTTCCAAGTAGTGAAAACGAGCGATGTATTATTTTATTTTTCCAAGTAAATGTTCTAAAATAAATAACCTTTGTTGTTGCTTTTTATTGATAAGAAAATAAAAAAGTATCATGTTTATAACGGTATAAAATGTTGAATATATAGAGCTTTGAAAAATTGAACGTAAACCGGAACCCTCAATGTTATCGTATTATATTTTTATATTACTATCTTGTTTCAGTTTTTGACACTTCCTACTCCTTCAGGCATCATAAAAACCAACGAATAAACAGTAATGACAACTCATTCTTTCATTATAGTTAAAGAATGTTTATTAAATTAGTGTTTCATGAGTAAGAAGCCATAAAAATTCATCACATAAAAATCTCCCGTTAAAACGGTACCGTTTCGTTTTTTGCTGCTCGTTTAAAAGTTTACAAAATTCAGTAAACGTTTCACCCCTACACCTGAGTCACTCAGATGACCTATTGCTATCTGTTTTCGTCCGTCGTCCGTCGTCAATCGGTCGTAAACTTTTAAACATTTTCAGCTTCTTCTCTGGAACTGCTGAGCCAATTTTAACCAAATTTGGTATACAGCATCTATGGGTGAAGGAGAACAAAAATTGTGAAATTCATGGCCCCTGGGGCCTGAGGGGTGGGGCTAAAACCACCTAAATTAATGCAATCTTTAAAAATCTTCTTCTTTACTCCTGGACATCTAGCAGTCAAACTGCTGGCATGATAATAATAAGCATTGAGTCCTCTACCAAAATTGTGAAATTCATGGCCCCAGGGTCAGGGGTACTGGTACTAGGGTGGGGCTTAAATGATTATATAGTAAAAATGCATTAAATCTTTGAAATTCTTCTCCCCCGCTCCTGCTTATTAGGTCACCTGAGTAAACTCAGGTGACCTATTGCTATCCGTTTCCGTTCGTCGTCGTGCGTCGTCCGTCGTGTGTTAACATTTGAACATTTTCAGCTTCTTCTCTGCAACTACTCAACCAATTTCAACCAAATTTGGCACAAAGCATCTATGGGTAAAGGGAAACAAGAATTGTGAATTTCATGATCCCTACCCCCCTGGGGCCTGAGGGATGGGGCCAAAACCACCAAAATTAATGCAATCTTTAAAAATCTTCTTCTTTACTCCTGGACATCAAGCAGTCAAACTGTTTGCATGGTTGTAATCAGCATTAAGTCCTTTATCAAAATTGTGAAATTCATGGCCCTGGGGTCAGGGGTTCTAGTTCTAGGGCGGGGCTAAATAAGTATATAGTGAAAATGCATTAAATCTTTAAAAATCTTCTTCTCTGCTCCTGGGTATTAAATTAACTAACTAAGTACATAGTTATGATGAGCAAGAGTGCCTCTACTAAAATTGTGAATTTTATGGCCCCAGGGTCAGGGTTCTGGTGTTAGGGCGGGGCTCTATTGATTATATAGTGAAAATACATGAATTCTTTGAAAATCTTCTTCTCTGCTCCTAGGTATTTAATAATCTAACTAAGTACATAGTAATGATGAGCGAGAGTGCCTCTTCTAAAATTATGGATTTTATGGCCCCAGGGTAAGGGTTTCTAGTGTTAGGGCGGAGCTCTATTGATTATATAGTGAAAATACATGAATTCTTTGAAACTTTTCTTCTCTGCTTCTGGGTATTAAATAAACTAAGTGCATAGTTATGATGAGCAAGAGTGCCTCTACCCAAATTGTGAATTTTATGGCCCCAGGGTCAGGGGTTCTGGTGTTAGGGCAGGGCTCTATTGATTAAATATAGTGAAAACTCATGAATTATTTGAAAATTTTCTTCTCTGCTCTTGGGTATTAAGCAGATGAACTACCTATATGGTTATGATGAGCAAGGGCCCTAATCTTCCAGAATTGTGAATTTCAAGGCCCCAGGGTCAGGGGTACCATACAGGGGGGGGGGACTGTACTTATATACTGAAAATTAATGAATTGTTTGAAATCTGCTCCTTGGTATTAATCAAATACTTTTGAAAAGCAAGGATCTCTTTTCAAAAATTGTGCAATGTGTTGATCTAGGCCTAAGGGTCAGGGGTTCATGTGTGGTAGGGGCACTATTGATTATTGCTGAATATTACTGATTAGTTGAAATGCATTTTTTGTTCCCCTACCCTGCCTATGGGTATTAAGTTACCAATCTACGCAACTGCTAAGTGTATCAATGGTGATCAATGGTGCCTCTTTCAAAATTGTGAATGCCATAGCATCTGGCTTAAAACATGAATCAAATTCTATAACTGAAATTAAAGTTGTTGCATATTGCTCAGGTGACCTCAAAGGTCCGTGGGCCTCTTGTTTCAAGAAAAGAATCGGATGTTTGTTTATAATTCAAACATAAATACTGCAACAAATTATTTTTTGTGTTTTAAACCAAAAGGAATGTCTTAAACTTTTCTTAATTAATAAATAAAATTTTTAACTTCCTTAATTATACGCAGACAGGCTTCTTATCAAATATTGGTTCTATAACTTCTTTTGATAAATAATTACAGTTTTTTAAGATAAATACTTTAGGTGGTAATATCTTTTTGGCAAAATGTGTTCACCAGGTAGGGATAAATATAAAAAAAAATGCTTGTTCATCCATCAAAGATAATTGAAAGTTAATCTACATATTTTGCGTTTGCAAGACATTCGGAATCAGGTTAATTTGGATGAACTTTGCTTTAACAAAATATGGAAGGTAAAATATGTGAAAGATGAATTGAATATACTATTTTACATTAAAGAAAATCAAGAAGCAGTACAGCACCACCAGTTCATAATGCAATCTATGACATCGTTGATTCTGATAATGCAGTAAAAGGACCAAAAGATGCCGTCTACATGAACGCAGTTTCACAAGATACTAATAGGCAGGAACAGCTTCATTTTTATAAAGAAGATAATGTTTATGTTGAGAAAACAGAGGGAGAATATGACTGTTTGCGCTCTTCACGTCCGAAACCGCATAAAGTTGACGATGATCCTCAATATTATCAATCAGAGAATGCCTATTCTACAACTACTAGAAAGGAACAAGATGTCGAGATGCATGGTTCACACTATGATTCTGTCTCAACAGAAAATCCATATAACTCAATGGATAACCATGACAATATGCACGGATCACACTACTCGTCCACAGCAGGAAATCAGTGCAATTTAAAATACAATGAAAGTAATATTCTAGAATTGTCTCACTATGACACAACATTACATACATGTACGAAAGCAAGTAGATTATTCTGAAATAACATGTAAAGGTGCTTCCTGCAGCTGAAGTATACGAAGTACTGAACTGTCTGGAGCATGTGTCAAGTATTTGATATTTCTATGTATGTTAGAAAACATTAAATTAAAACGGTCATATTACTATTCAGGTTGATATTCTATGAACATGAATAAATATTATATATACTATTCAACTTGTCAGTTTTACGTTTTCTCGTGTCTTATGGACTGTTGCTGTAGCGAAATATTTCATGACGCTTTAGGATGTCTCGGTTACTTGCCAATGGAGTGTTGCTTATTTAGGCCTTTTTTGGCACTGGCCTTTGATCAATGAGGATATTTTTTTAATCTTGGAAATATCTTCTGCAAAATGGGACGTCGGTTAATACGATCTAATCATAGGGACCGATGTCAACGTACTGCAGTTGGATTCAAATCCGCGACGTTTTAGACAACCACTACATCAAGCGGGCGACAATAGGGCCTCATGGTAAAAGTGTTAGTAGGAATCGTTTTGTTCAGAACACCATGTTTACCTTTAAAATTGTCCCTATACAAATCTATACGAAAAAGTCAAACATTTCTAATGTTTTGCTGAGCGGGCATAAAAAAAAAATCGATGTTGGACCGCTGAGTGAGATGTTGGACCGGTCGACGAGATGTTGGACCGCTTACGTCACAGAATGGGCGGAGCTAAATCTTATTTGCATTCGTTGGCGTTCAAAAGTGACGGTCCTGAGGTTACATCGCGGAAGACATCAAAAAATACATGTTGGTAAAAAAAAAAAAAATTAATGTAGAATGAATTGTATAACAAAACATTTATTGACTGAGTTTTCAGGCAAAATGCGTTTTGTCGACCCTCGAACCGAACTGTCTTCCTTCGGCCTAACGGTCTCAGGCAGACAGTTTTGTTCTAAGTCCGACAAAAAGCATGTTGCCCTCGAACTAAGTCAATAAATATACCTTCCAAGTTCTCAAGACTGTAAGAAGAAACCCTGATCTGGGTAAATACAGGGCTCCTTGACCGAATGAATTGGCAACATTTATTATACATTTTTTGTGTTATTCTCTAGAAAGGGAAAGTTTTGAGTTATTGGTTTGTAAAGCGCAAAGAATTATCACTCAAGCATACTTCATGAAGCGCGCTAGTGCTTCTCGAAAATGTGCTTACATCGTATGTGCAAGTTTGCGTGATTTAAGCACAAATAATTTACATTTAATTTAAAAATATTCCTAATACTTAAATTTCAAAGTTTAGACTCAGAAAACAAAATTAAATCAATATTTAACATCTCAATGCTCTATTATACAGTTATGGAATGGGTACGAGAGAAATGGCAAATTTATGGTTACCCGAAGAAGGAAATAGTTTCCTGCCGAGGGGAACCATAAATTTGCTATTTCCCGAGTTCCAATTCAATAACTGTTTAATTATACAGAACAATAATAAGCAATATCTTAATTTTTTTTATCAGATATTCCGACATTTTTAAGATAAAAACACTATACGAGGGTTGTTCGATATGTATTGTGAATTGTACGATATCTCAAAAGCATTCGATTCAAATAGTCAAATGGACATTACATCCCTTCAAAGTATTCTCCGTGATTTGAAATACACAATTCTAATCTCTGAATCCATTTCTGAAATGCGTCACGGTACGCTGATTTAGGTATACCTCTGAGGCACTGACTGACGGCTGAGCCAAGGGCCTGTCGGGACTTGTATCGACGACCAGATAAGAACTTTTTAAGTTTTGGAAAAAGGAAAAAGTCGCATGGTGCTAGATCCGGAGAGTATGGTGGGTGTGGCAAGACGGTAACCTTCTCAGACTTCAAAAATTGCTTCACAAGCTCAAATGTATGTGATGGAGCATTATCATGAAGAAGGAGAACATGCCTAAATCCCGACACAGGACGTCGTTTCTGATATTTCCTGGGCTTTTTCAGTACAACATCTCGGTAATACCGACCTGTAACACTTTTGCCCTTCGGCACCGGAATTTGTACAGCTAATCCATCACAAGAGAAGAATATGCAATAAAGGACCTTCTTTGTGCTCATTGTCCTTTTGGCAACTACAGGCCTTCTACAGTGTTTGGTTAGCCATAATTTGTTTCCTACTTTTCTTACTGGTTCGAAATAGTGAACCCATGTTTCGTCACCAGTAACTATGTTTACAAATTGTCTTTGATTGAAGTTTGGAAACATTTTTAGCAGTCGCTTAGCGGTTTGTATTCTTACCTATTTTGGTCATCTGTCAATACATGTATATGGGGTATCCATCTGGCAGAAATCTTTCGTACTTTCAAAATACTCTTCAAAATGAAATGCACCCGCGATAGCGATATGCCAACAGCTTTGGCAATATCACGAATCGTGTACCTGCCATCACTTTCAATTATTTCCTTGACTTTTGAGACATTTGTCTTGCCTGATACAGTCACAGGTCGACCCGATTTTGCTGCATCTTTGACGGACTCTGTGCCAGTCAGAAATTTCTGTCTCCACCTACGAACTGTCTCATAAGATACCTTATCAGATCCATAAACTTCCCCCAATTACGTAAAAATATGCTTTACCGAATTACCGAGTTTTGTGCGAACTTTTATATAAGCTCTAATTTCTTCAATATTCTCAACCCTTTTCCCAAACATTTTTACAACAGTGGTCAACGACTGGCTCCATTGAAATGACGATTATTTTCTAACAATGTGTAGAGGAAGGCTCGTGTTTATACTGTTGGCAAGGTATTGAATAGAGTTATCCAGGCGTATAAATATCGACGAAATCGTGCAAGGCGTTGTCGCGATGTGGTACAATACACAATACATATCGAACAACCCTCGTATATAGACTGAGGGATATTCACAAAAGCATGCGGTTTAAAAGATTGTTTGATAACTAATGCATGGTGTCTGAGAACAATAAAATTATTTTTTAAAAGTATTTTCACTTACATTTTGAAGAGTTGTCTTTGTCTTCATTTTGCTAGAATTCAAGTTTTATTTTGACATTGCATGTCGAAATGTAACATTGCTAAAAAAAAATAAATACCATTACGTCACAGACTCGAGGTTCCTTGAAGGCTTCGCCAACTGAACACTTTGATTGGTTTAAATTACTGAAGGAATGACTCTAATTCTTGGCCAAAGAATTAAGGAATGTTTTGAAGTTTTGTGTGAGTTAATGGTGTGTGAATCACACAGACCTGTCACGTAGGCTTATTCATGAAGCTCGCTAGCGCTTCTTGAAAAATATGACTACGTGCAAGTCTGTGTGATTCACACACCAATGACTCACACAAAACTTAAAACATTCCTTACATTTACATTTTACATGTTTGGAAGCAACTAAAATATACTTAATATTTGAATTTCTCGCTGCCCTATATCGTCGCATTTTTACTAACGTCGCTGCAACCTCATTGTGATGTCACGGTATAATGCACGCTTCTCCATGTACATTTCTATACACGAAAATGGTATTCAAATCAATTTCACAGATGGCTTTGTAGAAAAACACATCAAATGTAAATATTTCGATATAAAACATTTTTGAAGTTTTCCCAAAATTTTTATCCATATGCCCTGAAAAACTGCTGAATCACGCCGGATATAGTTATATTTCACCGGAAACTGCTATATTGCCCTCCCGAACACAGTTATGTTCCCTCGCGTGCAATCATTCTGCATATGAAATACGTCGGGTCCGAAATTCACAGAGGCAGTTGCTAAGCAAACGTAAACACTTCAGCGAAAAATAAAAAGTCGTGACGTCTGCGATTTGTTTACAGTATTTGAATTCAGAGGAATTAGATAATTTGATTGAGGAGAAAAATTCTTTAAATACAACATAGGTTATGCAACACAACTGTCAGTGTACTGAAAACATTCTGCCATGAATCAGGACGGGATATTTCGGAATTATAACAAACGTACATGTGTACATAGTGTTCAATTCAATCGATGAACGATTTGGGTTCAATGTTCAAAAATGTTATATACCATACCGGTATCTTTCACGGCTTAATTCTCGAGCAGCAATACCAAAATATTTGCCCCTCTGTGACAGGAAATCCCTGGAGTGTTATGTCGCCCTCTGCCTTCGGCATATGAAAAATAATGTCACAAAGTAAATTTTACCAAATTAATTATTTAAAATGTAATAGAATTTTCATTTATAAAAAGAATTATTTTTAATGCCTGTTTTTAACATATGTCGAAAATTATTTATCAGTCAATTAATGTTTAGACAGTAAAAAGGAATTTGTCACTCAATATTTTTTTAAGGAATGAGTGTCAATCCTCTACCTCAAAGAGCGTCGGACTTGTATGTGCGATAATTGCGTAAATGTGTTAATTGAAGTTTGAGTGAATTCCGTATGTTGTATGAGAGAGTTAGTTTTAGATCCGCCGTGGACAATCCCGGACGTGAAAATTAGATGCACTGGACATTCCGTCATCAAGAAAAATATACTTTTTCTCTGGACTATTCCGAGTAACCAAAACGTTTGTGCGTGTGTCCGTGTGTGAGCGTTACAACTCGTCTTTGTTTTATGTGTCTTCACTTGACTTATTTTTCAAAATATAAACTTTTACTTTTTACTGCTTGACTTTCATTAAAATAAATTTTCATCACAACTTCACTTGTGTTAATTGGTGGAGTATCCAAAGGGTATTTACCCGGGGGTATTGCATTTCCTGTGCAATACCTAGATCTCGGTACCTTATAGACTCTTACCCGTGCAGCTATTTTCCCCAAATTCGAGTAAGAATGTCAAATTCATTGTGTTATCGCTGTGGAGAAACATTTTACAAGGGACATCTTACCAAGTGTAAGGCAATGAATCGACAGTGCTTCCGATGTCAGAAATTTGGCCATCTTTCTAAACAATGCAGGAACTCTAATACAAAGCAAATGACAATACTTATATTGAAAAAGAAGTCAGTCCACAAAACAGAACGTGACCGGAAACGATGGAATGAATTTCAGTCCAGACGCTTATCCGCCATGGAATTACCATTTTACAGCGTTGAATCTCAGACTGAGTTTGTATACGCAATAAATTCTCTGTTAACTAAGCTTTCGTTTGACCATAAACGAAAGAACGCAGCACTTACTGATATGGTGCGTGATTTTAAAAGAAGAATCGCGAGTCAGAAGGAACAACTGTTATCCCTGGAGAGTAAACTATCTGTCGCATGGAAAAAGAGTAAGGACGAAAAGGAAAGAAAGAAATTACAAGTCGAAGGGTTAGAAGAGAAACTTCAGGATGCGCGAAAGAAGAACAAGGCCCTAGAAAAGAAAATCGGGAGGATGGATACAGAAATATTTGAGTTGAAAGGAGCCCATCAATCCGTTGCAGATCGGCTCGTATCAAAGGGGCGTCAACTTAGTTTTATAAGGTTGATGCCACCAGTACCCACTGTTCCTATTCCTCTACAGAAGAAAAGTGTCGGAACCAACACGGATACTTTTAGCGCCAGGGACGTTAGCGACGCAACCACACAAATGCCAGCGATGGAAGCGCGCAGGACAGGAAAAGTTTGGTACCCGCCAGGTCATCCCAACCACGTAGAAAGTAAAGCATCCTCGAGGAAAAAGAAACCGAAACCTAAAAAACAACCCGAGCAACAGGCTGCGTCTCCTAATCACCCCGCTTTATCGTATCCTCGTATAGTGTATCAACCAACGCAACAACGCTTTTCATCCTGTCCCCGACAGCCTTCCATACCGAATGACTATTTTACCACCTATTATGGATATTAATTTAAGATTGTACTATCAGTGACTTCTTGCAAAATGATTTGAACTTTCAAATAGCATATCTAATTTTACATGTATATTATTCACTATAATTTTTAATTTGTAGACTCTGGGACAGAGTCTTACTCGGAGAGGGGAAGGATTGTCACAAAGTAAATTTTACCAAATTTATTTAAAATGTAATAGAATTTTAATTTATAAAATGAATTATTTTTAATGCCTGTTTTTAACATATGTCGAAAATTATTTATCAGTCAATTAATGTTTAGACAGTAAAAAGGAATTTGGCACTCAATATTTATTTAAGGAATGAGTGTCAATCCTCTACCTCAAAGAGCGTCCGACTTGTACAATGTATGTGCGATAATTGCGTAAATGTGTTAATAGAAGTTTGAGTGAATCCCGTATGTTGTGTGAGAGAGTTAGTTTTAGATCCGCCGTGGACAATCCCGGACGTGAAAATTAGATGCACTGGACATTCCGTCATCAAGAAAAATATAGTTTTTCTCTGGACTATTCCAAAACGTTTGTGCGTGTGTCCGTGTGTGAGCGTTACAACTCGTCTTTGTTTTATGTGTCTTCACTTGATTTATTTTTCAAACTATAAACTTTTACTTTTTACTGGCTGACTTTTCATTAAAATAAATTTTCATCACAAGTTCACTTGTGTTAATAACACTCCAGGGCTTTCTTGTCACCGAAGGGCAAATATTCTGGTATGCTGCTCTCGAAGCCAGGTAATATATGTATAATAATCTGGTTTGGGTCAGTTTACGCTTTATAAGCCGCAAAGCGAATTTTGAAGATGCGTAAACTAACCCAAACTAGGTTTTACTCGAATACTTTACCCCAAAATTAGCGTCATTCCTTATAATTCAATTTTAAAATAATTAAACAACTGTTGATGTGAATTGTGTTGCTTTTCTTGAGTTCAAATTTGCCGCTCAATAATACAACCGTAACGGAAGTCATGGGAAGCGAGGGGAGGTTATAACTGATATATAGAGTTGCATGTAGCAGCCATGTTTGTTTACATGAGGTAAGATCGAGCTATTGTTCGACGTTATATCAAGGTACATTTATTAAATTTAGAATTTTCCATGAATCCGGGGGACTGGAAATGATGGAATGCATGGATACAGGTGATTCAGCTGGTTGTCAAGAAGGTGTGTCCCCATACCAAACCAGAATAAACAGAATAATTTGCGTTCCTTTAAGGAAATCAACCAATGAGAATCTAGAATACAAAAAAATAAATTATTTATAAATATTCATGAGAGAGTAGTCCCAAGGAGTAGTCCTCAGATGAAGGAAATGGTGTCTTCTCGGGAAAATAGACAGTTTTATGGTATATAGAGTTATAGCAGTAGAGGTATAATAAAACGATTTATTATACCTCTTCTCATATTACTCTATATAACATTAATTCATAAGAAATGAAGCTTATTTTAACATATGCTATACGATATAACAAAATTTGGACCAGTTTACGCTTTTTATAAACCGCTTCGTACTTTTAAAAATAATTTTTGTTTGCCCTCTGTTGACTCAGGTTAAAATTATTTGAACGATTGTAGGTGGGAAAACAGTTACTTTTTCCCCAGTTAATATCAACATTTTTATTGACGTTATAAGAAGGATAAAAAGAAAATGTAATACGAGCTGGTCAAGAGATCAAACTCCATAAAGCCTGCTGGTCCAGCGTCTCATGATCAGCGATCAAACATCGATTGTTAGCAGAAAGCAAAGTCCTGGCTGTATAGGCGTCATGATCGCTTTTCTTACTATAAATAGCTCCAAAGAAAAAATTAAGTAAACAAAAACCAAACAGTGTCAAAGCAGATCGTTGCTTCCGATAAACAAAATAGTCACAATGAGAGACGATACTTAAACACATATTTTTAACAAAAAATAATATGGAGATGACGAACAGTATTCAAGATCAAAAGTCCATCAAACAATACAAAACAGGAGTAGAGCAAACACGGACCTCAAAAACATCAGAAGTAGGATCAGGTGCCATGAATGAGTGAGCATCACCTGCCGACCGGTCACACCCGCTGTGTGCTCCTTGTCATCGTCGCGAAATAACGGGAAAATCCGCCGTCAATTCAGTGTATAAAAATGGACTAACAATTAGTATTAAAATCGTCAGTCAGCATTTGACTCAATGATAAATTGTATTTGCTGCCCAGGTCATCGTATCGACCATAAAACCTACGAAATGATGACTCTAAACGAGACTGCTGATATTCTTGTTTCATCAACTTGTTTGTAAATAATATACTTCATTTTAGAAATTGTTCATTCGTGGAGCATACTCTTGGGTATACTAGTAGTATCGAATCAACTGAGATACATAAACTCCATATGCAGGTGATGAAGGTTTATTATAGAGCTTGGTTGTTATATTACCATTAACGTCTTCTTTCAAGTGAAATATCCAATATTTGAAACAGATGTGTCAGACTTTATTTGTAGTATCTTTTATCTCAAGCTTACCAGGATATATCGTATCTACATAAGAATGGAAATTACAATTGTTCATTGACAATACGTCGTCAAAATTTAGAGTTACTCAGTCTCATATCAGTCTTGGGTACGTTTATCAATATTTTTGTTTGAGAAATAAATTGAAAGACGAATAAGATACTTATCTTATTAGGGTAAAATACTTCGTTTCCGGAATGTAGCGCTCTTATTGCTTGGAGGTAGAAAAGGGTCGCGCGATCATGTGACTTGTAAAAAATGTAGGCATTTTCATGGCGCGAGATTACGTACGCAATGTCAACAACAACACGGAAACAAAAACCGTCCACAAATTATTGGTGTGTAGTACCGGAATGAACATCGGACAGTAAAAAAAGAAAGTCTATATAAAAATATCCATGGATGGATGGTATTGTATTTATCCCATTTCCAATTTAAAAAAAGAATCCAAAGCTGCGTCAGAAATGGGTTGAAATGATAAGGAGGCCTCTTGACTACGATCCGTTACCTCATCATCGAGTGTGTTCCAGGCATTTTATTGACGGCCACAATGTCCCAAAATTATTTCCATGGAACAATTATAAAGTTTTTACTCCAAGACGCAGTACAGCTTCAATTACAAAACGTGAATCTGACCTGACAGTGAACCCCATGTCATCCACAACCATCTTTGAGCATAATGAGGAGATATCAGAAATACCTATGCATGCCCGTATAAGGTTTGTAATTGAGAATTCTATATATTGTCTTCTATCTTAACCCAGACTGAATCTCCAAAAGGATCCATCTCAAAAGCCTAATATTCCAGAAGCGAGCCCATAATTTTTGTTATTATTACATATTTTACATACTGATTCATAATATACAATGTATTATACAATTTAGAAAATAAACAAAACAACACAAAAGCATAAAACCATGTTTTCATTTTGTATACCTTATAAATACTTTTGTTTTTAACTTCAAAGCAGAACATGGATACATGTATCAGTATATCACTATTACATGAAAGATCTCTAATCTAGAGTGTGAATAAAATCACCAATATTCCATTGATAGGCCCAAAGTTTAAAAAAATGATTTTTTTAATCATAGACACACTTTCAGAAGATTTAACTAACAGTACATGTGATGGCACTTTATTTATTGATGATGGTGCTGGGTCTACTAGAGTTCTTCCAGTTGC
Source organism: Saccostrea glomerata (assembly GCA_003671525.1). Classification (NCBI taxonomy): domain Eukaryota; kingdom Metazoa; phylum Mollusca; class Bivalvia; order Ostreida; family Ostreidae; genus Saccostrea; species Saccostrea glomerata. Next base: position 993,708 of record PRKT01000168.1, on the reverse strand, counting down.
CAGTTGCATCAATGTTACAACATCAAGCAGTTGTTCCGAGGAAAACACAGGTACATGTATGTTATGTAGCCACAGAACTTTAGCTCTCCAGGACAGAAAATTTTGACTGATATTACAGTGTGGTATTTTATTGTGTATCTGATTTTATTATTTTCTTTCCCCAGAGAGCTACAGTCCGAATCTACAGTAGTTCATTGTTTATAATTATGTTGAAAACAAGCAAATACATTAAGTGAATTGCAATGTTCAGCAATCCATTCAATTACATTCCATAGATTAGTACAATGCTTTTTCGACCTATGTAAACTGGCCAGTATATTTTAATAGTTGTCATCATTCCCGTTAAAACACCCATTTCATTTAATATCAATATTTTTAGATCTACCAAGTCATCGGCAAATGCTTGAACACAGCTACAGCATAGCATCTACAAGAACTATGGAGTCCATGGGATGTGATTCAATGTTTACTGACACTGGCATACAGACAGATATGAGCTTCACTGATATCAGTGACATTTTAATTGAAAATGAAGAGCTGAAGAAAAAAATTGATGATACAGATACTTTATTTAAAGACATTTTCCTAGAAAAAGTTACCAAGAATGATGATTCAGTAAGAAAGTTTACAGGATTACCAAACTTAAAAATCTTCAACACGATTAAAGATGCTGTAGTCAATTTTGATATCAATATTAAGTATTGGACAGGAAGCGAAAGTGAGACAGAGAAGCGTTACAAAATCAGGGGAAAAACCAGGGCCTACTAGGAAACTTTCACGATCAGATGAATTCATTTTAACATTGGTACGCTTAAGATTAGCTCTGCCTGTCTTTGTCATGTCACAACTTTTTGGGGTTTCATGTTCAAGGGTTTCATCCATATTTACAACATGGATGTTTTGCTTGTATAACATTTTCAAAGACTGTATCTTATGGCCATCTCGAGACATTGTTAAAAAGTTCATGCCCAAGTCCTTCCGACAGAGCTTCCCCCGGACAAGGGCAATTATTGATTGCTCTGAGATATTTATTCAAAGGCCTAAAAATCCAACTGTCAATGCTCGGACATACAGCACTTACAAATCTCATAATACTTACAAATTTCTTGTAAGCATCACTCCTAATGGTGCATTCAATTTTATTTCTGAAATCTGGGGTGGCAATTCCTCTGATAGATATATAACTGAGCATAGTGGATTTTTAGACCTCTTATCTGCTGGTGATGAAGTAATGACGGATAGAGGGTTCACAATTAGAGACCTCCTTACAGAACGCAAAGCATATTTAACTATTCCGCCATTTACACGCAAATGTAATTGGGGAAAGGGGAAATATCTGTGTGCCAGTGACATTAAAAAAACGAGGAAAATAGCAAATCTCAGAATACACGTTGAGAGAGCAATTGGACGCTTAAAAACATTCAAACTTATTTCACAAACCATTCCATGGGACATGAAATCACTGGTTCATCCTATGGTCACTGTTGCAGCATTTTTCTGTAATTTAAATCGACCTGTTGTTTATTCCTAAAATAAGGGGCTATATTCACCTTTTACAGATTTTTGTTTGAAGTAAATTGACTGAATTTACTTGGACCTTGCATTTATACTTGTAACATAATGAACAAGATTAGCAATCAATTGTATATATATTTTTCTTCCTGTTATACAGTATGTGAATATGATATGAATGTACATCATGTACATGTACCAGTGAAATAACCGTTCATACAGCTTGAAACAGTAAAATAGTACTTCTGACTTCTTTGTCATGTTTGTGATCAATGTAAAATTTCATGTTTTCAATAAAAAAGAAATCTAAATAGTCTTGTTTCAAAATTTTATATGTCGCAATTACAATAAAAAAATTGAAATTACATAACGAATTTGAAGTAGAAATCAATAGCCTTTTTTAAACACATATCAAAATATTCTGCATTGAAATAAATTCTATCAGTTGCAAAGTCTTTTTGAGTAAAAAGAACAAAATCACACCATGATTTTCCAGTTACAAAAAGTTGAGTTTGGATTTGTGTGTACCAAGGCGAGTTTTCCTTTAATTTCACTTCGTCATTCACAAGATGAACATAACAATTGTTTTCACCAGCAATATCCATAGTATACTTGTGCTGTTGTGTGAATGTGCACTTGATCTCCAGGAGACCTTCACCACAACATAGACATTTTATATATCCATCTGGGGAAGCAGCTACAATAGGACATGCAGGAGAAATCGACAAACCTGCCTTTAATATTTCTGCTTTCTGGTGAGATTTGATGTATTGTTCTCTATACTGGTTTCGAGCTACATCTTCCATTGATTTACCATAATCTGTAGCCTGGGTAAAGAAAAAAGGGGCAGTATTTTGAATTTTTTTGACTATGTAGTTATTATCATTTAATCTCTCCGTATTGCATCTCAGAACGGATCCCATTATTGATGCCGTAATTCTTCCCTTTCGATATTCATACCACATTGGGCCATCACTCTGTTCTTTTGTTATACTTTAAATATTTTTGATAATTTCTTGCGAATGATTGTTACACAAATATTCAAGAAATTCCTGTCTTTCTACATTGTCATGCTCTAATTTATACTTTTGAATGACATCTGGTAATAGTACTTGATTATTATTGATATCATTTTCACTATCACTTTCATCAGACGGAGGCTCCATGGTGTAAGTTAGAACTGAACCTTGTTTCTTACAGACTTTGTACAAAGATTTCATTACATTGTTTCTGTACGGCTTTAGATGCACATCAATAGTATTATAAAAAAAAGGCTGATAACTATCACGGATGTCTGTCTTACCAAAGTAAATATTTTGTGTTGTAACAGGATTAGATGCCTGCCTCGGCCGATCCCATTTTCATGGATTGTCAGTACATACCTCAGTTCCCCTGTCTTGGTGCCTTTCACTAAAGTCATGCAATGCAAACAATAGTGCTACACAGTGCTTGCAACTTCCATCATCTCTAGAAAAAAAAAATAAAAGCTTGCATTTTATTCACTTTGAAATTTGATAAGATTTTATATAATACAATTTACAATATCATATGACAGCTTTAGCACACTGCTTACTTCAGCATTGTTCATGTTGATTTAATAAAAACTATAGTATATGTAGAAAAAAAAAAAAACTTTTCCTTGAAAATATTATTTATCATGTGATTTTAATACTTTATATAGTCCTAAACCATTAAACTTGGATTTAATCAATATATTATACTAACATTAGAAGTGTGTTCAAGATTGTGGCAATTAGCCTACCAGGTAGCTAGGTCCATTTAAAAAAATCATTAAATAAATGGGTGTTATCTCTTTGAAGGGCCAGCTAGATGTCCGTATAAGTACCGAGGGTATTTAAAATCAAAACGCAGGGCACTAGTACTGGTAGTAATGTTTTTTTTTATGACATGTACATATTAAGCATTAGGATTCTATTTATCATTATTTATGAGTACATAAATATACAAGATGATCTTGGGTTCCTCTCCCTTATCGGGAGTTTAGGAAGAATATCAAAATAATATAACTGGGGATTACCGGTACATCATGTAATATAGGTGAGGAAATTCCCCGGCCCCTGGGTCTTGGTGACAACCCCGAGGACAAGTATGTTAATTTATGTCTGATGTGTTGTTCCTATGGGAATATTTATTCAAATAATCCTTACCTCTGCCTTATGAATAAGATGCATCTCCATCAAAATTATTGAAAGATTCACCACGGCATATAACAAATTATGATAGTACCCTGGTATATGTGTAACCGGTTCTTGTAGAAATTAATATGAACAAGTCTGTAATAGGGTTGGATTCGTATTTATTCCATGGAGATAGACGTTGAATTATAGATGAAATAAATGTAACAAGTTGAAATCAGAATCAACCCTAAAATAACAATAACAACGTATAAACACACAGACAACATAAAGACAAGCAAATTCACTTTACAACACAAAACGATTTCAATTTAAACACATAAAACATTCAATTAGGCCATTACTTTACATTTTATTCAAAACGCATTCAAAGGGCAATAACTCTGTGAAACTCAAATTGAGTATAAATTATATTTCTTTTACATTTATCAATTATTTTTATACAATACTTTAAAAATATAACTTTAACATACCAGTGTATGGAACTGAGTGATAATACTGTATTTCCTTGATCAGGATTTAAGGTAATTACATGATGACAGACCTCATGAATTTACAAATCATAAAATCAGAATAATTCAGGCCCAGATCTTAATTTTAAAGATCTACATGAATTAAATTGAAACATAACTTGCTCATACTTTACAATATCAGTCTTTACTTTGATAACTTTCACTCTAATACATTCATACTCATTAGCAAGTTTAAAATACCTTAATTCATTCATTATCTTTTAATTTCAGTTTATGATCATTTATTTAGTTTAAGAAATGGTTTACTTACAGTTTAAGGGTGTTTTAATTACTCCAATAAATATCAGGTTTAAAAATAAACAAAAACAGGTCTCAGACGACACCCTTCTCAAATAGTAGCTTTGAACAGAATAAAACAAAGGTTTCCCGCCTGAATGGACAAACACTGACCATACAACACCAACTAACCAATAGAAAGGATGGATATGGACTACATCCTTATTTATAAATAGACACTTCCATAAAACTTACCTTAACCCATCGTCTTTGGGTTAAACCATTATTTAGATAGGGATGTTTATGATTTTAAACAAATAAAGAACAAAATATTAGTAATGCGCAGCGCTTGTGTAAATGTATGAATGATAGAATGAATGAATGAATGAAACTCCTGAAATAAAATAAATAGCATTAATAAAAATAAAATAAAACTAGGTACAACTACCACAAACTCCCCCCAGCTGAGAAATGACGTCCCTGTCATTTACTACAGCAAAGCATAAAATGTAGTTGTATAAATTAATCCTTATTAACAAAACTGATGATGCTCTTCAATAACAGTGTTCTCTCCTCTGGAACATCTGTCGCAAAATACATCTGTCTGAGCACATCCAATTCTCTGTGTTTGGTGTCGCTACTGATCTGGTAAACTTTATAGTCATCAAGATGTTTTGGTGGTTTACGCTGCCTTGCAGATCTTCTTACTCTTCCTTGTTTTTCTTCTCCTCCTGACTCTAAGCCACCACCCTCCTCTGTCTGGGGTGCAGGGATTTCCCGGGTTTCCCTCACTGGCTCTAGTCTGGCTTCTTCTTCTCTATCATCTGTTATCTCCTCAGCTCTATCTTCCCTAATACTGTGTTGAGTATCATCTAGAGCACGACTTCTCTTTGGTAGTACCGGTACCTGCAAAAAGTATTCATCATCTGAATCACTAAGATCTGCATTCTCTTCTACCTCTGTAACAGTTTCTTTGTTATCTTCTGTCTTATCTTGTGTTGGTTGTGCTTTCTTTAGTCTCGGTTTAGGCTTTGGCTTTTCTGGAATAATCTGTTGTTGGTCTGGATCAATGCATCCTATTGGCAACAAAAGATTTCGATGCAATGTTCTTGTTCTTCCAAGACCGTCTTCCCTTTGTACTCTATATACTGGAACGTCAGGGTTTGGCAGTTTAATGATTATGTATGCCTCTTCCTCCCATCTATCTGCAATCTTATGTTTACCGCCGAAGGCTACAATTTTCACTAAGACTCGATCACCTGTCTGTAAATTAGCACCTCTTACCTTCTGATCATAATACTAACCTTGTTTTACTCTTGCTTTTTCTACTGCTTTTAATGCTAATCCGTACGCTGACTTCATTCTTGTTCTGAGATCTTCTACATATTTTGTCATGATTTTCTTCTCTGGGTTGTTGATTCCAAAGGTTATATCTATAGGTAGCCTCAGTTCTCTTCCAAACATCATCAAGTACGGTATTGCCCTGTTCTCTCGTGTCTTGTGGAGTTATAGGCATGTACCAATGATGGAATGTGAGCTTTCCAGTTGGACTTCTGATTGGGCTTGAGTGTTCCGAGCATGTCCATAAGAGTTCTATTCAACCTCTCACACATTCCATTGCCCATGGGATGATAGGGGGTTGTTCTGGACTTCTTCATTCCTGTTATACTACAAAGTTCCTTTATGATGTTACCGTCAAAATTGGCTCCCTTGTCACTATGTATCCTAGTTGGAAAGCCGTATTTGGTCATGAAGTTGGTGTAAAGGGCCTCAGCTGTTGTTCTTGCTGTCTGGTTCTTTGTAGGGATGGCTTGGGCAAATCTTGTGAAATGATCTGTTATTATCAGGATATGATGGTAACCTCCTTTTGATGGCTCCAAGGTCAAGGAGTCCATACATACTAATTCAAGTGGATATGATGTTCTTATTGGCATTAGTGGTGCACATTGATTGGTTGGTACTTTTCTTCTTAAACATCGTGGACAGCCTTTCACCCAGTTGTCAATGTCATTGTTCATACCATTCCAATAGAAACGATCCTTTACCAAAGAAATCAATCGGTCTCGTCCTTGGTGTCCAAATCATTATGCAGCATTTTCAAAATGACTGGTACTGTTTCTTTAGGAATCAGCAACTGTTTCTTCTCTTTGTCATCTATCTTTGTTTTCCTAAACAAAATACCATCTATCAGGTAAAGGGAATGGAAGTTCCTAATCAAGGCTAAGGAATGGTGAGATGGTGGTAAATCTTCCATTCTTGGTTTCTTCCCTGACTTTACATGATGGATCCAATTTCTGAGAACAGCATCTTCCCTCTGTGCTTGTACCCAATTGACCTGTTTAAACTGACCTGGGGTTTGTGTGTTTAACTGGTTCACTATTTCTGAATCAAAAGACAGCTTTTCTACATTTGGAATATCTAATTGAATAGAATTACAAACAGCCTTGAAAAAATCATCTGAAATACAACAAGATTCAGTTGTCTGTCCTGTTAGTCTAGAGAGTCAGTCAGCGTCTGAGTTTTTCTAACCTGGCCGATACTGAATTTCTAGGTCAAAATTGGCAAGAGCTGCCAACCACCTATGTCCTTTCGAATCTAATTTAGCTGTTGTGAGAACATAGGTGAGTGGGTTATTGTCCGTCAGTACCCTAGTCTTACTTCCCAGCAGATAATCTTTAAACTTGTCACACACTGCCCACTTCAGTGCTAAGTATTCCAACTTATGGGCAGGGTAGTTCTTTTCTGCCTTTGTCAGCCCTCGCCTGACTTTACATGATGGATCCAATTTCTGAGAATAGCATCTTCTCTCTGTGCTTGTACCCAATCAACCTGTTTAAACTGACCTGAGGTTTGCGTGTTAAGCTGGTTCAAAATTTTTGAATCAAAAGACAATTTTTCTACATTTGGTATATCTAATGGAATAGAATTACAAACAGCCTTGAAACAATCATCTGAAATACAACAAGATTCAGTTGTCTGTCCTGTTAGTCTAGAGAGTCCGTCAGCGTCCGAGTTTTTCTTACCTGGCCGATACTGAACTTCTAGGTCAAAATTGGCAAGAGCTGCCAACCACCTATGTCCTGTCGAATCTAATTTAGCTGTTGTGAGGATATAGGTGAGTGGGTTATTGTCTGTCAGTAGCCTAGTCTTATTTCCCAGCAGATATTCTTTAAACTTGTCACACACTGCCCACTTCAGTGCTAAGTATTCCAACTTATGGGCAGGGTAGTTCTTTTCTGCCTTTGTCAGCCCTCGACTTGCATAGCTGATGACTCTTTTCTGTCCATTCTGATCTTGATAGAGTACGGCCCCTAGTCCTTGCTGGCTTGCATCTGTGTGGAGTTCAAATTGGATGCTATAGTCCGCATATCCTAATACTGGGGGTGATAGTAAAGCTTCCTTAAGATGTTTAAATGCTTGTTGTTCCTCTGTACTCCATCTCTTCTTCTTTGCTGCACTCTTTTTAGACACCTTCTTGCTTTCTGTTGGAATTGGCATTTATTGGCACAATCGCTTGGCAATCTTGCTGAAATTCTTAATAAATTTGCGATAATAACCGACGAATCCCAGGAACTTCCTAACCTCTTCTGGTGTTGTAGGGGTAGGCCAGTTGATGACTTTACTGGTTTTGTCCGGGTCCGTCTCAATACCTTTGTTGGAAACTATGTGTCCTACATATTTTACTTTTTCTTGGAAAAATGTACATTTCTTTTGGGATAATTTCAGTCCTGCATTTCTCAGTTTATCAAACACTTGTTGAAGTCGTTGGAGATGTTCTTCGAAGGTCCTAGAAAAGATAATAATGTCATCTAAAAATATGAAACAGATGTTAATATGTAACTCACCAAGGCAGTCTTCCATTAGGCGCTGATATGTGGCCGGGCTGTTGGATAAACCAAACGGCACACGATTGTACTCATAGAATCCTAATGGGCCTACGGTAAATGCAGTTCTTTCCTTTTGACTTTCCTCTATTTCAATCTGATGGTATCCTGATTTTGCATCTAAAACAGTAAAATACGAATTTCCCGATAAGCTGTCTAAGATGTCGCCAATTCGAGGTAGGGCATAAGCGTCGTTTTTCGTCCTTTTGTTCAATTGTCTATAATCTACGCACATTCTTAATTCTCCATTTTCATCCTCACTAATACAACATTGCTGGAGAAAGGTGATTTTGATCTTCTAATCACTCCCGCTGCTATCAACTGCTGTAAATGGTCTCTCACTTCATTGTACATTGTTGATGGAATCCGTCGGTGTCTGTGTTTGAATGGCGTTTCATCTGTTAACTCGATCCTGTGTTTGATTGTTGTTACATGCCCAATGTCTGTGTCACCCTTTGAGAATAAATCTTTATTTCTGATGATCATTTCTTGTGCTTTTAAGTATTGGTCTCTGCTTAAGTTATCTTCTGCAATGTTGAACATTTCTTTCTGTGTTGTAACTTCTACTGCTGATTGCTCTGGTATTTCTTGGATAGTGACTGGCTGAATTTCAGCTATGATGGAATTCGGCTGAATTCTAATCGTTCTTGTTGTCACGTTGCTGACTGCTACTGCAACTGGTTATCGAGTCTGATAATCAAAGTCTATAATCTTTGGAATTATATCCAAGTCCTTTGGAATGGCTGATTTCTCAGTGGCCTGAATAAGAGCAACTGTCTGATTGTAGGGAACTATTCTATTGGTAAAACCTTCAATGGTTACTTCACAGTTTGGTGGGATAGTTATTGGCTCCCTCTCAGCAGATTTGATGACTCCTATTCTGTAACCATTTTTGAGTAACTCTTTTTCTCGGACTGTCAAACACCTAAATGTTGAGTACCAAGTAGTGTGGAGATCTGATTTCTGTAGGAACCGCTCACCATGAGTATCCTTACAACAATCCATAATCATATTTAGGATATTGGTCCCTAAGAGAACTGGAACGTTCCTATGGTTATTTGTATCATCTACGAGAAGAAAACATCCAGAATGTACTGTATTGTTTTCCAATCCTGGTGATGATATTTGTAAATCTATGACTCCTTTGTATGGTAAATGACTTCCATCTGCACACTGGAGTTGAAATGTTTCTTGGATACTCTGAATATCAACATCTTGTAAATATTCATCATAAAAGGACTGGCAAATTGGTAAAACTGTTGATCCAGTGTCCAACAAAGCATTTGTTTTAATGCCATTAACAGTCATATCAACTTCAGTCGGATCTCCAATTATTCCTCTCTTGTGACGCTCAGTATTACTCTGGCCTACCGTCTGCGTCTCGAAGCAGGCCGAGATAAGTTTAAACCTCTCCTGTGATCTAGACGAACTCTACATCCATACTTCACATGACCTACTTGTCCACATCTGTAACAGACTACATCAGTATCATCTCTATTTCTGTATGAGGTATATCCTTGAGTTTGTCTGTAATCTCTAAATTGTTGTTGACCTCTTCCTTGACCCTGAAAGTCTCTTCCTTGACCTTGAAATTTTTCATTCCTAAATGGTTTCTGTGGTCTTTCTGCTTGGTACTTTTGACGCACTTCATTGATATCTTCCTTCATCTGGGACATCTTAGTATCCATTTTCTGTATCATAGCTGTCAGTTCATCCATCTGTGGGTTACTGGCTATATTTTGGAATGTTGCCTTCTTCGTGTCCTTTTTTCTCAGTTTGTCTTGTTCCACTTTCCTTATTGCGCGTCTTAATTCATCAAAATTTGTTGACTCCTTGAAGATATGACCAGTAATGTCCTTCAAGTTTTCAGATAAACAATTCCAGAAAATATTACGTAACATCTGATCTGTATTGGATGGAATGATTTCATCATTTTGGATGACTTTATTAAGGAGATCCTCTAGTCGACAGCTCCAATCTGACACATCCTCTGTATCTCTCTGGGTTGCACTGTAGAATTGAGAAAGCAAATTTTCATTGTCATCTACTGTACCATAAACACTTTCAAATCGATGCATAATCTCCTCTAATGATGCATCAGGCCCAAGTCTCATAAGAACTCTGGCTGCATTTCCACGCAATGACCTCCTCATGCTTTGCAAAAGTATGGCTGGTTTCACATCACTTTTCTTTAAACACTCTACTTCGTACCGCCATAAGTCATATGAGGTGTCACCTTTCTTATCTCCAGAGAAGACTGGGAGTTTTGGAAGATGAGATGAAATAGTTGCAATTTCTGGTGAACTGTTGCTTGCACCTGAAGTTGTGTCCCTTTGAGATAATCTTGGTGTTGTCCAATGTGCATAACTTGTCATCCAAGCTTTTAGTTCCTTTGCAGTCTTTGCCTTTGGTTTCACTCCCAATTCCATGAAAGCTTTTGCTAATTCTTGAAGTTCTGTTTCCGACATTTCTTTTGTTGTTTCCTGATCCTCCTTCATGATGATGGTTAAGTTGCAAAATTATCTCTAATTTATTTTACTTACATTAATACCGGTATGTACTAACTATCTATGATACACTTGTTCTACACTACTATCTATTGCTAGCTAAACTACTCTTTATCTAACTTAAGTTAATTGAACTACATCATAAATGTTTTAAATAATTCCTGAAATGAAGAAGTAATGAGAAGCTGAAAAAAATTGATTAAAGTTTAAATTTTCTGAAACAAAATTAAATTATTAACAGGAAAAAAATTTAGATAACTAGTAAACCAGTAACTAATAAACTGTAATATGCTGTTTAAGTAAACCAAATTGTATCAAATAGATAAAGTAAATATCTTAAATAAATCTGAACTAAAATAAATAGTCTAACTTATATTCTATGAATTGACTGTAAGTTCAACTAATCAATATCTAGTACTAAGAATTACTCTAAGTCTAAATCTAAATTTACTTAACTAAGTCTAATTAAATCTATCTTTATAATATGAGGGAAAAAAATAAAATGTCGCGTTATTCAAGAAAAGAAACCGAAGCGCTGAGTTAAAGAAAAGAAACCGATACGTTGACCTATTGGTCAATGAACCTGAAAATAATGAAAATAAATTTGCATCTCCAAATAAACCAATGCATGATTTCACAATGTTTTGTCAACAAGTGAAGGGGTATACCAATAGAGGATGTAATGACAACATACAATATCCCTCAGAAAAGCTCACTTGAACAATTCAATATTCAAAAAGTGAAATATACCATACACCTGTACCTGTAGTCAGTTTACTGTTTAGCTACAAGTAATTTAACAACTTACTGACATCAGCATGTTTGTACAAAACTGAAAAATCAAATGCAGTTATAATCTACTTGATGTTGATGAAATGAATGATGTGTTGTCGCTGCAAGCAAAGCGCAGTGTAAGTAAACACAAATAGCTTAATGGGATATTGAATTTTATTGACCTACATTTTACTTCTAAGCTGAAATGAAGAAATTATTTTTATATTGATTTTATCAACTTCAAACCAGATGCAAGATGGTCAGACTGCTTCCAAGAAATGAATAAACAAACCAAATGCAAAACAGGAACTCATTTTTATGAATACCAGCTGAAAATAAACCAACAAATCCTTTTGCTAAAACGTGGTTTTGTTTACCGGATGTTGTTATCTGAATGTCAAGGACAAAGGAATTGGTTTAGTTTAATTTAGAAAATACCTTCCGGATGTTTCCGGATGTGCCTTTATTGCGTTATTTAGCAAAGTTTTAAGTTTTAAGCACTCTCAAATGTCTTTCTCGCTGACTCTCAATCAATTTAAACGATGAAATGACACAAAAATATAAATCATACAAAATAAACTTATCAAAATGAGATGACCTTTTGTACAAAATAGAACAGCTGATACCGATCACGTGATCAAGAAAATGAGGCCAAATCTAAATATAGTGTTCGCATTCACAGAACATGAGAAAATAACATTAAAACAATCTTACCGGACCATGCATGGTAATAAATAATCCAAATGCTCAAATATAACACAATTTCACAAATAATGTCACAAAGCACAACACGAACACAAATATTCACATGTACACGGGTCTTGCGCAATCCTGGAATAAACTTCAATTGACGTCACAAGGCGCGGAATACGAAGTATATGGATGGATTAACCAAGTTTGTGCACTTCTGGAGCGCGCGGGCAGAATCACCAGGTGTTTTTATCTCCAATTTCCGTTGGGCGCCATTTTTGTAACCGGTTCTTGTAGAAATTAATATGAACAAGTCGGTAATAGGGTTGGATTCGTATTTATTCCATGGAGATAGACGTTAAATTATAGATGAAATAAATGTAACAAGTTGAAATAAGTTGAAATCAGAATCAACCCTGAAATAACAATAACAGCGTATAAACACACAGACAACATAAAGACAAGCACATTCACTTTACAACACAAAACGATTTCAATCTAAACACATAAAACATTCAATTAGGCCATTACTTTACATTTTATTCAAAATGCATTCAAAGGGCAATAACTCTGTGAAACTCAAATTGACTATAAATTATATTTCTTTTACATTTATCAATTATTTTTATACAATACTTTAAAAATATAACTTTAACATACCAGTGTATGGAACTGAGTGATAATACTGTATTTCCTTGATCAGGATTTAAGGTAATTACATGATGACAGACCTCATGAATTTACAAATCATAAAATCAGAATAATTCAGGCCCAACCGGAAAGTCCACTAATATCAGGTAAAATAAAAGTGGCAATATTTTCATCGGTACGGACCTCCACCGTTCTCCTTTGCTGGTCGTGATGGCTTTTATTTTCAATGGCACATTCTTCCGGCTCAATTTTCATTTCGGTCGCAGCTTCTGCCAACCTTATCAGTTGTTGTTTTCGATAAATTGACGTTTGAATACCTCTTTCTTTCAAAAAATCTCGGAGCTGGGGAACGGATTTTAGATGAATATGTTCCGCCGCCATTTTGTCCAAATGGTGCCTAGATTTTTGTCACGTGGTGATGAAAGTCACATGACACATTTACTTAGCGCAGACATCCCGGAAACGAAGTATCGCAATAGAGCAATTTGTGCACATACGTTACTGAATGCTTATGTACGCGAACTACTTTCAAAAGCGCGGACTTTTCGAAATGAAACTATAGGCCTATTGCATTGTTGAAGAATTTTATTATCTTTTCCGTCGGTTCTGTGTGAGTGGTTTTATTCTCTGTTGTGTTTTAGCAAAAGGATAGATTTAGGAATTAATATGCGGTATGCATGTAGTCGTTTGACTATGGATAGTATACATATGTATCATACATTGTATTGTATTGTACATCTGTAGTTTGGGCACCTCTGACCAGTTTTTTTTAATGTATATATTGTTATTAATGTGCCCCTACGTACAAATATTTTGGGTTTGTACGAATATAGCGAACTGAACAGAACATGTATGTAATCGGCGATAAAAGTACAGCACATCGAAAATTAATTTACTTGTATTCAACCAGTTCGTTTTATATTAAAAACAATCTTTAACTTGTTTATCTTTGAACTGAAAATTTTATAGAGAGGCCTGAACACTGAATTTCTGTCAGGATTTGAACGTTTTAAAAGATTGTAATTTAAAAATATTTTCCTATTTAGAATTTAGTACAGTTTACTTAATCCTTAATGCAATTGAAATAACTCTCTCCCTTCTAATAAATTATTTCAAACAAAAATTCTTATGCCGTTGGTTTATTTCATGTTTTTGACTATTAAGGCACGTGCTAAATAGCAGAGAATTACTAATATACCTTAAATCTAAAAAGAAATATGCTGTCTATAGGCACCTTTAAACTTTTTAGTAAAGTAGGTCAAGGGACGAGGTCAAGTGTCACGAGGTCGGTAGCCATGGCAATTTCAAAATGCCGTAGTTCCAAGCAATAAATACACAACATATCACGTCCATATCTCTTACAGTTTTTCGGATACTAGGTGTGTAAGACGGCCAGACAGCTAGACAGACGGACGAACAGACAGACAGACGTCAGTTAAAGTGATCCCTTAAGTGTCGCTCTGCTCTGCAGGCGACACAAGTGTCTAAAAATACAAGCAAGCTCTCGAGCTACATTACAATTTTTCAGAAATACTTCTTTGCTTTTGCTACAGAACTTTCTGTACATAATGAAGAGCCCACTATATATGTACAAGCCATAAAGGCCTGAATACATGATTTTTTTCAGGCCATGACCATTTGGTCAAACCAGGAAGTAGAACAGGTTACCAAGAGGACCAGAAATAAAGAAATTCAAGAATTCCGTAGGATACGGGAAGGGAGGCTCAAGCTTACGTTCACAATTGGAATATTTAAGCATTAGCGCGTTACTAAAATTTGTTTGCACACACCATTGCAGTCATGAGACTGCATCTTTCAAAAAATGATAATTCAATGCTTATATTTACATTTTTTATCCCCTGCATTTTTCGCAACTTTGGTTTTCTATTTTAAAATTCCCGCCTTATCCTTCATGTAAGTTGCAATAGATAGAACAGCCTTATCAACAGCTTAATCCGGAAACGAAAATAGTGCACAATGATAACAGATAACAATGATCAAAGTTTTATTTCTTTTTTAATTTAAAATCAAAAACAATATTTTTTTACAAAGAAATACAAATGAATCGTATAATAAACATATTTACATATTTTTTTTGCTTTGTTCAAACAGTAACAGCGTAGGCATTACGTCATGTCGTGATCCGGTCAGCGGAAGTCAGCCATGTTTTACTTAGCGAGGTTGAAAGTGCAATTGTTGAAGAAGGAATTGCTGAAATATCCCGTGTTTGGATTGATTTCCTGTGTTTGGTTAGAAATGTTTACAACATTAGATGTCATATCAATTTCTTTAGGCATGGGGCGAGTAACATCTACGTTTCCTAGACCAGCACCAGGCATTTCACTCAGGACACGTGGGCACTGAGGACGAGACGCAGATGCCATGCTCGAGAGTGTGCAGCTCAAAGATTTCTTCTGATTAGAAGACAAGGATTTGTTGTATGAACATGATATGGCGAGCTTCATATCCATTATCGTTAAGGTAAGTTATTGCTGTCGCTCGAAGACAGTGGGGAGTATACTTTTTCTGGACTCCTGCTGCAGAACAAATTTCGCTCAGAAAATTTGCAAAGGTGCGCTTTGCAAGAGGCTTGGCAGAAAACCATTTATCGGCATCCATGAGTGTATCTCGGTAGTATTGATTAAACAGGTGAGTGGCATTTTTGTCGGTTTTATTGATCAGAAGTTGTAATAATTCTACTGGGCAACAATTGGGATCCTCTGTTGCGTACATTCTTTTAGCAGTGTTGTGACCGTCATCGGATGAAATGCCACCTTGACGATTCTTCTGTATGGTTTCGTGCTGCAATGTAACATATTTTCCTGTATCATCATGGTGAAAATTGAAGCTGTTTATTTTCAGCTGGTGGTGAAATTCCATGCCCCTGGTTACAAAGTGAATTGCTAAAAGGTACCAAACTGCATTACGCAGAATTACTGGGGATGACTTTGCTCCTTGAAGGTATGTATAGATTTTATTCAAGTCGGCCTCTTCAATGACAGCTTTATGTTTTGTTGGCTTAGATAGACCCATCCGTGTTCTCTCTTTAAATAACCCATCCAAGATACCATTGGCCAAAAAGTTGCCAAAAATGGCTTAATTTTGCCATAATTAACATAAATATGGAGGATTAAACCATTTTTGGACTTCATTTCTCTTTTTTTAAAAATGAAAGTTACTTCCGGTCAAACAGGAAGGAAGACCTACTCGTTGCTTTGCAACGAGCTTCTCTCTAGTTATATATTTCTTGTTTGTTTTTATTTTTAAATGATGCTGTATTTAGTTTATAATACATACTGTTTCATCTTGAAGAGAGTGAGCGCTCTCAACTTCAGATTTAGTCAGTGTCCCACTATTATCAACTTCTGTTTTTAGGTCATCCAGGTCAATAGTTTGAAGAATTGAATCTCCATTGTCTTCATCAAACAGAAAATTAAGGATGTCCAATTCCTCGTACTCTACACCAAAGTTCCCAAAACTTGCCATGCTGAAGCAGCAGACGGTTTATTTACAAACAGTAAGTAGTACCTGTATTCGTACGCCAGACAGACTTTGGTGATTAGGTCTTGTGTGTTATGTGTATTTATCACTGGTAATTTTATAATGCTTTTTATTAGGGTCAAACAAAGTAAATGTAAATATATTAATATGATATCAGATAATCAATTTTAATATTCTACAAGAAATAAAAGGTACAATTAAGATTGGACAATTAAAAAAAGCTATTAGCATTTCGCTGTAAATTTGTTTTTTGCTCGTGACAAATACATTAAGCTGGTAAATTTAGGAGGAGTGGAGATGAAAAACCTAATTCAATTGTTTAATGGTAAAGAATCAGTCAACCTTCAATGTACATTTTCCATTGTTAAAGTTTATGTGTAAAAGAACCACGTTTGCCTGTATTAATCAGCATAACCACTCAAAGTGCACTGTCACCATGGATACCAAACGTGAGGTGATGTACAGAAGGAATAAATGTGTATTTATTAAAATTGTGACCAACGCAGTCCTGTCCTAAATGTTGGATTCAAGATTGTTAATTTAAATTCGTAGATGGGTTATTGCAAAATCATAATCATGCTTTAAATTTCAATAGCCAGCAGATTTTCAAATATATTTATAAATTATAATTATATTATATGTGTATGATATATAATTTCGGACTAGAGAATGAACTTGAGCAATAAGAGACCGGCTTTCAGTACTTTGATTTTATGACCGCTCAGTAAAACATAAGAAATGTTAAGACTTTTATATACTTGTATAGGAACAATTTTAAAGGTACGAATATGAAAAAAGTCCTACATGGAAATCTTCCTTATGTGCAGGTGGAGTGATTTTGTGATTTATTAAAAAATTAAACTTCCTAGTCACAATATTCGCGCTACTGTTATCAGCACTCGACTTAACTTCAAGAAATGAAATCAAGGAGTCACCAAAATATGAACACCTGTGTTAATAATATTTTAGTGTTTGTGCTCATTTCATTTCTATTTGATTTAACTGGTAAGTGATAAAAATGATCGTTTTTGTTAGATTGTGCTATTCAATTTATAATGAAAATTTAATATTTTGGTGTTGCAATGGATTCAACATTCTGTACTATAATTAAACAGATCTTTATCTGGATGAATTCGAAGGACATGTGACTTGGAATACGGCGGAACTGAAATGCAAATATCAAAACAAAACTCTACCTAGGATAATGGATCTATACAACTTTTCCTTCGAAAGCTTCAAATTCACCACTGTTTGGTCATCCATAAGGGGATCATTCACTCCATGGATATCGAGCTTAGGTATGAAATGCAGTTTTTGTCTTTTCCGTTTGCCTGTCCCTCTCTGTCTAGCTGTCTGTTTGTCCACAAAAACTTTAACCATTTCAATAACTTTTAATTTAGTTGAGGTATGATTTTCATATTTCACATGTGTATTCCTTGTGACAAGACCTTTTTTGGGGTACCACCAAATTTGACCTTTTGAACTTTACCTTGGAGTTTGACTAATTCACTTACACAAATATTCCAAACTTTTACTTTAACTATTACTTTTGAACGGTAGTCACTGGGACTTTTATACTTCACATATTTATTTTTTGTGGTAAGAATTTTCATTGGATACCAAGATCCTTGACCTTTTGACCATGACCTTGGAGATTTTGTACTTATAAAAAAAGTTTTGCAATAACTTTTGAACGGTAAAGCCTAGGGCTTTCATACTTCACATACAAAATCCTTGTGAGAAGACCCTTTATTAGATACCAAGAACTTTGACTCTTTGACCTTGACCTACTTTTTAAAAACAAACCTTGACTATATCTTTCAAAGGGTTAGTGCTAGTGCTTTCAGACTTTACATATTCAATCCTTGTGACAATCCTTGTGACAAGCCCTTTAAGAATTTTATTCCTTTGACCTTGGAATTTGGCCTACTTTTTAAAATTTTCAACTTTGGCCATGTTTTCAATGGTTAGGGCTAGGGCTTCCTCACACATGTAGTCCTTTCGACGTTAGACCTTTCTTTAAAAACCAACAACTAGGACCCTTGGACCTTGACCTACCTTTCAAAACATCATCCTTGGCCATAACCTTTGAACAGGTGGTGCTTTTATATTTCAAAATTGTATTTCCAGTGAGAATATTTTACTTTAGGTACCATTACTTTTCGATTGTGTTCAAATTTCTACCCATCTAAAACCATCCTTATTATTCCATACAAATATTGTTCACTTTAAATTCCATTTTTATGCAACTTGGAATAAAAAATTAAAAACTACGTGGTGAAACTTATTCATTTTATGCATTAAAACATTACCAAAGTTGTCATTTTCAAAAATTTTGACAAAAGTTTATTGTATCATCTGTCCTTTAAAATACATTGTTAAACAACATACAGATAAAGTAAACTTTATTTCGTATAGTATTTATGCACAAGGGTGCAATTACAGCAATTGAAATTTTAGCGGACTGCTAAAAAAAAATCCAAAACTAGCTCGCCACTACAACTTCTCTCAATACAATAAAGATATAATATAATTTTAAAAACTTACATAAAGCCATGAATGGTTAACTTCCTTTTTTGAGACAGAGATAATATTTCTTTTTGTTGTTGTTTTTAAGTTGTTTGGTTTTTTATTAGGTTAAGTGTCACATAAGGAAAAGAAATATCAGATTTTAAAACTTGGGGTCTAATTCATTAACAAAATTAAGGTAGGATTCTTCTCATATTTTTTGCATTTAAAAATAATGAAATTTTCACAGAATCAAGAAGACAATATCACTAAGTGATGGTATCAGTGAGGTTAAAAACCGTTTTATTTTAGAAGCAAGGTCAGGTCAAGGTCATTACTTTTCCCTTGGACATTACGAGTAAAAAATTACGGTTGCCAATTATGCGATCCCTTCTTCCATTTAAAAAAATTGACTGTTTTTCTTTTTGCATAAACAGATACTATCATATAGGGCCTATAAAATGATATTACTAAATTGACATAAATAATCTAACTAAAATGGTCTTATCCGAATTTTCTCTACTTTTTCTTATTTTTTAGGATATATTTAATTTCATTAATTCCATATGCTTCTTATATTTGAATTTTTCTTATTTTCACATATGATAAAGTTGTCACATAAAGATACAGAATTATACAAAGAAAGATCGTTTACTAAGAGAGAAAAAAATACTTCTTGCGGATTTTGGCTCAAATATGTACTTAGTTCTAGTTTGTTTGAAATATCATATTTATATGATATATTTTGAAAATTAAGTCTCTTATTATTATTTGAATTTCATTGGAATTTCTTTCAGGGTTTTGAATTATGTAAAAATGATGACTAAATTCATTTTTCTAAAATAATTTTGAGAGGCAGAAAAGAAGATATTTTCATACACCACAATCCCGCCAAAAATACAATCCCTGCGACTTGTAGTTTTTAAACGCGGTTTATCATTGCTATTTAAAGTTGTACAATTGTGATGAGGAGAGAAAAATATGATCTTTTAAATCTCTAACATCTAGATATATAAGACATATAAGCAAATATACTTCATATATTTCATCTGGTCAGAAAACTGAGAAGAATCCTACCTTAAGTCTAAGATTTATAGTGATTCGTTCCGATATTGGTTTTAATTTTTGTTTGACAATGCCTAAGACGACATCTCAATTACATTTTCTTAAATTAGAAAAAAATTGCATAAAAGACAAAATTTAGAATAAATGAAGTATGTTTCCCATTTAAAAAAGCTTTTGTTTTGTTTTTCAAAAGTCTGTTGAGTGTTTAACCGTGAGTTAACTCTGCGTTAACTTTAATCCACCCTTAGTACCTGTGTTAAAACTTCTGTTTGAAAAGTATTTCTAAATATTCACCATCAGTAATTAATATCAATAAAATTATTATTTAAGGTTGCTACACAAAGTCTGAAGAGTTCGCGTGGCGATTTAGACAACACGTGTTAATAAGTAACACTGTTGGGAAATGTTATCAACTATGCAATTCAAAGGCCGATTCTGAAGGTGGATGCAAATCAAGTGATACTTTCTATTTTGGGTTAGAGGTATTTAAAAGGTTCAGAATGAAATATTTGTACGTAAATTGATTTAAAATGGTTCAGTTGGAATTGGCTTTCAAGTTATATTTGAAATACATGAATCTTTCCAGTCGACAAAGTGCACCTGTATCTGCAAAGAGGTACCTATATCCAGTCACTTTCTGTCTAATAGCCGGAACTGCAATGTGCCGTGTTTTTCTTCAATAGAAAACGGTTATTGTGGTGGCAAAAACAATTATATTAGCATTTATAGTAAAGGTAAAAGTTCATTTTTAAAACAATTATTCTAAAATATTCTTACAAAGCTGAAATTTTTTTGGAATAAGTTTAATTTTAAAAATGTGTGATGAATTTATTTATTACAGTGTACTTTATTTGTTTATTATTTTTATTATATACGTAATTTTTAAAGTTGATTTTTTTCATTTAAACATGTGCAGTTTGTTTCTTGTCTTCCATTTATTTTTTTTTTAATTTTTAATATTCTCAACACTAGATACAATGCATGGAACTGCGTTTGTTGCAGTATCGATACTTATATGAATGCTTCCTTTGCTTGGTGATTTAAGGACGTTCGATTCTGAGATTTTGAGCGTATTTTGGTCAGGTCCTTTATTTACAAAATTTGCATCATTTTTAAGTTCTAACATTAAATCTGAATTCTTCAGTGCAAATTTAACTATATTCAATGAAAAAACCGCGATTGAATTCCATTCAAGTAGAATTAAGCTAGGGACTATATTTTGTGGCGGAAGGTTTTTTAGACGAAAATTTCCATTTTGAACTATAACAGTACTGTTAATTTTGGATTCCTATATTTCAATCCTGGTTGCACACGAAGCTGTTTTTTGCAGTGAAATGTGTTATGCTGGTTCTGAAATATCTATTAGATTATTTCTTATGAATTCTATCATCAAAGTGTGGCAAATATAGTAAATATTTTTCTCAAAATCCGGGAAAAAATTGAGCTAATTTTAATGCAAAATTGACACTTATTTAGTAATATCTGAAAATTTACATCATATACCCCCACTTTTGATGTTCTTTTCTACATATTCAAGATAAATTTGACCTATTTGCTTAATATCAGAAAAAGTTTAAGACTTTAAAATAATTTTCTTACTTATTAAATTTTCAATGCCAGAAAAATAATTTTTTATTACTGCAGAAAGGTCAAATAATTGATTATGCGAAGCAATTTGAAACTTTTTCTTAGTCACAAATTTTCAAGTGTCTTTTTTAAAACAATTAAGAGTTCATTCTGTTTCATGCTTTAATTGGAGGAAAAACGTCAAAAATTTTATTTTTAATCAAAACACAAATTTCAGTGCAAAAAGGTCATATTAGATGCACTGTAGCGCCAAAAGAAGCGGATTGACCCCAATTTTTTGATTTGAATTTTAATTAAGCTATGTATGTTAAAACTAAAAATATACTTGGCAAAAAAAGTTTAAGACTTTAAATATCAGGATCGAACGTCGTTAATGCTTAGAAGTTATTCTAATACATGTACTGTTTTATAATTAAGTTAATGCTACGGGAAGTAGCATCATGCTTCCGGAAGTAGAGAATTGAATTTCACCATTGCCGTTTATAGCAATAAAAGTGCCTAATACAATTATTTAATCATAATATCACACTTTGTACTAATACAAATGTAATTTGAATTATTTAAAAAGTTTTCTTTCCCAATTTTCATTCTTAAAAAAGAAGAAAAAGTAAGTGATTATCTGATGCTACTTGGATAATGCTGAATTTAGGTAGGTCAACGCTGGTTCTATACTTTGCTTGCTGATGCTGATCCTGACAATGCTTTTTAAATGCTGATCCTGATGCATCTGGATGCTGATGCTTATTTTTGCCTTTTTCTTATGCCGATGTTGGTTTATGTAACAAAATTAGTTCCCCACACAAAAATGTATATGCTTGAGAACATCATAAAATATTGCACAGTATTTCAAAGTAAAAAAATATGTAAACCATATTTCCAGTACCTTTTCTATGATGAATTATCTTACAAAAGCTAGATAATACATGAACCCTTTTTGTTTCAGCTGTCGTACAAATCTACCCTAGAATTTCATTTTGTGGATTTTGTTTGGCGTGTATGAAGAATGATTATCACATTGTCTATTCCAGCATAGAATGTGATAAACCTACAAACGGATTTTGTGGTACACATTGCTACGATTAGGATAGAAATCTTTTAACATAGAAAAAGATAATGAAAACTGATATGTAAATTTAGTTATTCGCATTAATGATCATGACTTTATTTTTTTAATTAGTTAATAGATTCGAAGTCCTTACTCCAATACCTTCAGGAAGAACGATGGATGATTACTGGGCATACTGCAAGTCGATAAATCAATCTATAACTAGGAATACAGATGCATCATTTTGCTCCAGAGAAGAGTTGGTATGGACGGGACTACGGAAATATTGGTTTTCTAATGGTATTCATTATAAATCTAATCCGTTTCAGAGAACTATGATTTTTAGGTCACCTTTGCAACTCAGGTGACCTATTGCTATCTGTTTTCGTCCGTCGTCGTCCGTCGTTCGTCGTCAATCGGTCGTAAACTTTTGAACATTTTCAACTTGGAACTGCTGATCCAATTTCAACCAAATTTCATATACAGCATCTATGGGTAAAGGGGAACAAAAATTGTGAAATTCATGGCCCCTGCCCCCTGGGGCCTGAGTGGTGGGGCCAAAACCACCAAAACTAATGAAATCTTTAAAAAAATCTTCATTACTCCTGGACATCTAGCAGTCGAACTGTTGGCATGATGATACCCAGCATTGAGTCCTCTATCAAAATTTTGAAATTCATGGCCGAGAATTTTATGGCCCCAGGGTCAGGGGTTCTTGTGTTAGGGTGGGACTTTATTGATTATATAGTGAATTACATTAATTCTTTGAAAATCTTCTTCTCTGCTCCTGGGTATTAAATAAACTAAGTACATAGTTATGATGAGCAAGAATGCTTCTTCCAAAATTGTGAATTTTATGGCCCCAGGGTCAAGGGTTATTGTTTAAGGTCGGGGCTCTATTGATTATAGTGAAAATACATTGAATCTTCGAAAAAATTCTTCTCTGCCACTGGGTATTAAAACCCCTGTCACACCGGGGCTGCGTCCTCACGGCGACTGCATGGCGTCCTAAAAGCAGAGCATAAAGGCCCTGTCACACCAAGCTGCGTTCACACGGAGTCATTACGGCGTTGTTAGATTTTTAAAATCGCCGTGGAATCGCAGGGAAATTGCACACATTTCTGTAAAATTTTCACAGTATGAAGATATCACGGCGTCCCTACGGCGACGGACGCGATTCTACGGCGATCTCACGGCGTTCTACTGCGTTCCCATGGAGATCTCTCGGCGATTGACTGCGCTTCCGCGGAGTTTTCACCTTGTGTTCACGGCGTTCTCACTGCGCTGGCTGCATTCACAATACGGTCACAATGCGTTCTATACTCATTGATTTATATTCAGAAGGAATGTAAATATTTTTGTTTAAAGATTCAAGTTACACGATGAAAAGACTTCTAATAAATATTCTTAATAATTAAAAAATGTTCTATTTTAATAATTTAGTGCTAAATTAGTAATAGTTTTATGATTAAACTGCTTTTTTTTCAATTTTATCGGTTCAGTTGTGTTGTTAGATTTTCTTTGATTTTATTGTACATGTAAAAAAAAATAAATAAATAAACACACTGAAAAGTTTTCTACAAAATTTAATTGAAACAACGGAACAAGTTCTGGTGTAATTTTATCTTCCATTTTTTTCACTTAAATTCTCCTATTGCAACAAATACGTTGGAATTATTGCTGATCAAATATGACCCCATTGCTCTTGTTTTGTGAGCTGGCTGACAACGCTCTAACAACGCCGTGAAAGCGCATTGTGATCGCCAACGGACGCTGTAGAGACGCCATGGGAGCGCAATGATCGCAGTGACAACTCCGTGCTGTCGCCGTGTAGTCACAGTCGAAAAAATCACAAGACGATAAATCTCATTAGAAGCGCCGTAAGAACGCGATAGAAACGCAGTGACATCTCCAAGGACTCCGCGACATCTCCGTGAGGTCTCCGTGGAAGCGCAGTCTACTATCACTGCGTTCGCGCCGCGATCATGTGCGTCTTCACGGCGTTCGTACGGAGCTCCCACTACGTTGTTGGAGATCTCACCGCGCTGCTACGGCGATCATACTACGTTTCTACTGCGTTCTTATTAGACCGCAATCTCACGGCGCGTACTTTGTGCATGCCCAAAGTGATCGCCGTCCCCTGGCGTTCTAGAAGACCCTACGCGACCCTACAGCATTCAGTGGAGATCTCGCCGCGTTGTCACAGCGCTGTAGGAGACTCTACTGCGATCACCTCGGCGTTTTGCATTTTTTGAGGACGCCGTGCAGTCTCCGTGAGGACGCAGCCCTGGTGTGACAGGGGTTTAACGCCGAGGCCCGGCTAAAAAGGAGTTTAATCATAAAACTATTAATTATTTAGTACTAAATCATTTAAATAGAACATTTTTTTATTATTGAAAATATTTCTTGGCATGATTAGAAGTCTTTTCATCGTGTAACTTGAATCTTTAAACAAAAATGTTTTACATTCCTTCTGAATATATATCAAGGAGTATGGAACGCATTGTGAACCTATTGTGAACGCAGCCAGCGCAGTGAGAACGCCGTGAACACGAGGTGAAAACTCCGCGGAAGCGCAGTCAATCGCCGAGAGATCTCCGTGGGAACGCAGTAGAACGCCGTGAGATCGCCGTAGAATCGCGTCCGTCGCCGTAGGGACGCCGTGATATCTTCATATTGTGAAAATTTTACAGAAATTTGTGCAATTTCCCTGCGATTCCACGGCGATTTTTTAAAAATTTAACAACGCCGTAATGACTCCGTGTGAACGCAGCTTGATGTGACAGGGCCTAGATGAACTACCTTTATAGCTATTATGAGCAGGGGCCCTTCTTCCAGAATTGTGAATTTCAAGGCCCCTGTATCAGGAGTACCACAGGGGGGGGGGGGGG
>PRKT01000168.1:935538-968061 GCA_003671525.1 Saccostrea glomerata | reverse complement strand
GCTGGGGGGCTCTACTTATATACTGAAAGGGCGCCTTTTCCAAAATTGTGACATATGTGGACCTAGGGTCAGGGGTTCATGTGTGGTATGGGGCACTACTGATTATTGCTAAATATTACTCATTAGTTGAATTGTTTTTTTCTACCCTACCTATGGATATAAAGTAACAAAACTAAGCAATTGCTAAGTGTATAGTAATGATGAGCAATGGTGCCTTTTTCAAAATTGTGAATGCCATGGTGTCTTGTTTAAAACATAAACCAAACTCAATCATTGGAAAGTTCTTGCATGATGCTCAGATGACCTATAAGGTCCATTGGCCTTTTGTTGTTATATCTACAAGGTACAGTATGTGGTCTTTATTTCCTTTCAAGCAACAGAGTTCACAAAGGATGACTGCACTTAACGCCGGTTTTTGGGTCTTTTTCAATCTCTGTTTTCACATATATTTTTGTTTTTATTTTTGCCTTAAATCATTTGTTATAGAGTTTGGTCTATTTCCAAATGAAATGCAATGTCATAATGGTTATAAACTGCGTTGAAATAAAATAATTCGTTGTTTTCTTACCCCATTAGACTTATCTGCCCTTGATTGAAGATAAGATTTATAAATATGCATAAGAGGTTGAGCTTATATTGTAATGAGTGGTCTAAAATTTGAATTGTTACTGTAGCTATATTTGGTGCATTCTCTCTCTCTCTCTCTCGTCAAATGTTTATCACTATTATTTTTTAAGTTTTCAAATAAAGTATATAACTAATAACAATTATTATATGATTGAATAATTTCCATCTCTCTGATTGGCTGAGATCCAACTATGTTAGAAAAATACTACGTTGTATTGACCTGCACGTGACGTTCCAGGTCAATACAAGGATTTATTTCCTCAACATTGATCTAAAAATAGATTCGGAAATTCACAAAATTGTTTTGGAAAGCTATTTAAACGACTATGATTTTTTTTTCATGTGAACAAAACATACGCGAATTTATATTTTAGGGTGAGGGTGGTACGAGGGGATGCAGGGACCCCCCCTCCAACACTTTTACTGAACGACCTTTTTTTTTTTACTTTTTGGCAGTCAGTTTTCCCTGATAATACTCCTTTCTTTCAAAATCTATCCTACAAAAAAGACTGACATTATATATTATTTTATGGCAACTAAAATTGATTAAAAAAAACATTTCAAATTGATACGACTGGTAAGGTTTATTCACATTTAATTCTGCTTCTCTCTTGTACTTGGCTAGGACTTAATAAAATGCAAACAAGTAATGAGCTGTATCATTACATCAGTGAATCATATAATAAAGCAATTATTGCTGTTTTTTTTCGATCAATACAATGATTAAGCCATCTTCGAAGTACAATATTCACCTCACCCTTCGGGCTCGGTGAATATTGTACTCCTCAGATGGCTAAATCATTGTATTGACCTCAAAAAACAGCAATAATTGTATAATAACATCGGCCGGTAGAAGTAGTCATTGATAATCAACAGCAATGGCTGATGTCAACAATTCGTGTGTTCGAATATAAATAAGTGCCGACTAGCTCAGTCGGTAATGCACAGAATCAAAAATATTGAGGTCTGGGATCGAGACCCGCTAACAACAGTAAGACTTACTTTATTTTTCCCTTTTTGTAAAAAAAAAGAAAGAAAAACATAACAATTGCTAATGATTTTTAAGTTTCTTTTATAATTACTTTTCCCAATAAATAAGCGTGCTGAGGATGGTATGAATTCATTTTTATTTACTGGATCTTATTTTGGATGCTCATATTAAGCAATGATTCAAAACATAACAAATAAATCTCTTTTTTCTTGTAGACTTCGAACATGTAGAGACATATAATACACTCAAAAATATATAAATATAGTAAAATGAAACGCTTTTGAGATAAAAATAAGAATAATCTTAAAGATATCTAAGAGAAAAAAGAATAGCCCGTGGCTGGATGGGAATGGATTAAAACAGATATGGACAATCAATATCGACCAGCAGAATGCGTGTTTCCTTACACGTCACGTGATGGAATTTTAGTATTCACCGAGTTACCTGGGTAGATAAATCACGTGGTCAATTATAATATTCAACAGGTAACAACGTGGTCAAAATGGCCTGTTTACTATAGAGAAAGTGAACAAACGAAGAAACAGTTTTTTCTCTTTTTTAACCAGATATGGAAAATTGTACTAGTGTACTCGTGGTAACAATTGTTCATCCTATCTTGTGGTATTTTCTATTTTCAAATCCAACGACCGGTTTATAAAATGCTGCGTTCAGTGTACTAAATTTTCAATACAGAAGCTTAGTGTTCAACCAGTAGCCCAGTTATCCAAGCTTATGCTTCGCAAACAACTGAACAACTTAATACATAAATGAATTCGAAAGCGCTACATTTCATAGACCTTTAGATTGCTTTTATTTGATTGGCAAAACTATGTCCCTAATTTTATGCGTCGAATTAAAGCGATCTTAAGACCAGGAATACATTTCAAATTATATATGCATAATTATTTAGATAAGTATAAACAGTTTTCATAGGACTTTTGTTTTATTTTACAAAAGACAGCAATGATGATAAATGCTACAGTCTTGAAAGAACAACCGACTCCAACTGGATTTACAAGGAAAGAGGATGCAATGAAAATCTTCCCTTTATTTGCAAGCCATCGACAGATTGTAAGTAATTTTGAGTTAGCCGAAAGAGACAAAGCTGTTGTCAAACTCTCTTTACTGACGATTTCAATCTGTGGCAATTGGAACATGTGGTGCATGCTAATAGAACAAGTAAAATTCTTCTAATCGTGGGTTTTAATTGGTCGGTTCAGCTTACACCGATTTATTTTTATAATTATTTGAGACATCATTTTCACACATGAACACAATTATTATACATCCCAAAAAAACTTAATTTATAAATGAATTGGTGTCGAAAGGGGTGGGAATTTGTTTTTAAATCGAAGAAATCGATCTTAAGACACATTTAGTTTACAAAACTATTTAACAGTTTAATTTACCTTACACTGTGAATCATCTAAGGCATTGCATCGCTCCGATTGTTCAACAAAAGTCAATGCCTAGCCCAGTAACACATCTCAACCCATTTTATCCATTTTTTGACAATACATATTTGAGAATTTGGGCGGATTTATGAAAAATGCACAAATATTTTTTTTTTTTTGCAAAAGTACTTCAGTGAGAATCAAAAGTGTCTCATCATATTACTATTTTGGTCGTAGTGTATATACTATCAAGCAAGATGTGCATTTAGTCTATTCGCTTTACATGTATTATGTGTGTTGCAACCCTTTTCTTTCCATAAGATTGTAAAACGGTGAAAATGATAAGATATACATGTATTATAATGAATTATTTGTAGAATTCTTGAAGTGAATGGATCAAGGTAGGTTACAAAAGGATTTTTTTAAATTATGTCCCCCTTCGTATAAGGGAGGGCATATTGATTTGCTGCCGTCTGCCTGTCGGTCGGTCTTTCTGTTCATTTAGTTTCTGTTCATTTTCTTCACAACCGTAGCACATACTGAAATGAAATTTAATGTACAAACTTATAAGATGAATATCTAAGTCACGTTTTGTTTGGGTACAATCGCGCCATTTTTATAAGAGTTATGACCCTTGGACTTAGAAAAATTCCAATAATTTGCAGTTTCCGTTCATTTTCGTTGCAGAGGTTGCGTATATTGAAATGAAATTCGGTATACAGATTTATCACATGAATATCTAGGTCAATTTTGTTTTGGGTACGATCACACCATTTTTATAAGAGTTATGCCCCTTGGCCTTAGAAAAATTCCACTTATTTCAGTTTTCGTTCATTTTCTTCGCAGATGTTGCATATATTGAAATGAAATTTGGAATACGGATTTATCAGGTTAATATCAAATTCTGTTTTGGGTACGATCACACCATTTTTGTCAGAGGTACATGTATGCCCTAGCCTTGGACGGAGCTTAGAAAAAATCCAATTATTTGCAGTTTCCTTTCATTTTCTTTGCAGAGGTTGCATGTATTGAAATAAAATTTGGTATACTGATTTATCAGCTGATTATATCGAGGTCAAGTTCTGTTTTGGGTAGGATCACACCATTTTTGACAGAGTTATGCCCCTTGGACTTAGAAAAATTCCAATTATTTGCAGTTAACGATCATTTTCTTTGCAGAGGTTGCACATACTGAAATGAAATTTGGTATACAGATTTACCAGCTGAATATCTAGGTCAAGTTCTGTTTTGGGTACAA
Organism: Saccostrea glomerata; assembly: GCA_003671525.1. NCBI lineage: Eukaryota > Metazoa > Mollusca > Bivalvia > Ostreida > Ostreidae > Saccostrea > Saccostrea glomerata. Next base: position 963,791 of record PRKT01000168.1, on the reverse strand, counting down.
TAGAAACAAATTTTTGTCAGAGTTATGCCCCTTGGATTTTGAAAAATTCCAAGTTGGGGAAGGGGGGCATAAGTGTTTTACAAACAGCTCTTGTTTCTAACATAGAACTTGAACATGTATATATTGCTTTTATTACAGATACCTTACAGTCCACCGAAATGAAAACATCAACCCAATCAACCGAAAGTACCCTAGGCCTATCAACTGAAAGGAAAAGTACACGTTGGACTTCTTTGCATACGGGCAGATCAAACTTGTACTTTACACTTTCTTCTACTTCGATTAAAATTACCTCTTCAAAATATCAGGATTCCTTTTCTGTGACTGCATCCCAGAATACAGACTTTGAGGCAGCCAATGACATTATGACAACAGGGACAGCAGTTTTGACTCCGAGAGAAGAAATGTCCAATTCAGGTTTTAAAATATTGTATAAAAAAATACATATATCTGATTGGAATAACATTGTATATTACGAATAGAATTTTCTGTATTTTTGGTTTATGTCTGTATAATTTCAGGTATGATAGGAGCGATTGCTAGTTCAGGTGTTGCAGCTATCCTTGTATGTTTGTTCCTCATTCTGTTCTTTGTTCATCTGAAGAAAAAGAGGTACGTACTAAGGATTCCTTACGGTTCAAGCTAGATTTAATTAGCAATAGTGATAATGTAAATATAAACAGTTTGAGAATTTTTTTTAGCTGAATAGTTAATTAAATCATTTAGTTAACATTTTTCCGTCTTCCTAGAGAAAATTCCAAATCAGAGGTACTGTGAGCACTGAGCAAACTGATAACCCACCCTGTCTCCCAAATGATTATAAGCCCATGTTTTGCTCCGAGAGACCCGAAATAAGTCAGATCAAAACGTACAAAAGTGATGCACGATGACAAAATGTAAAAAAGAATGTGAAAATATCATTAAATTTTAATTTATTCAGTTGTATAGGAGGCGTTAGGGATAAGAGATGACTTCCCTTTGATATTATAGAGAGAATGTCAATGTTCATATTTTGCTATGGGGAAGCAAACATATGTGCTCGATCAAAAAGTAAAATAAAAGGTGCACAATGGCACTAGATAAGAATTATTCCGTAAAAGTCTCATAAAATTTTATTAATGGGTATGAGGAGTGACGGATAAGAGATTGGTACCCCAAGCGTGACTGGTGGATCAACGTACAGTCAGACGGACAGAGGTATAAAAAAGTACTGATAAGTCATTCTTAAAAGAAAGCCTAGATTAAAGTTTGGTTAAATGACATATTGCATAATTTAAAAAAAAATTATAAGTTTGTTAAAATATTATCTACAACCAATACTGCTTTGACGCCAAAGGCGAAAAAGTAAAATAGGAGGTTCAAAATGGATGATACATGTATAACAAAGATTCTGTGAAAATCTCAACAAATTTTATTCAGTGGTAAAACAGGAGTTGTGGATAAGAGATGGATAAGTAACAGGCAGACAAACAGACGGACATAGATACTATATACCCTTCCGCTTTTCAAGCGGGGTATAAAAATGCATGCTTAAATGAATATGTTAAAAAGGAAGAAAAACTAAGTTATATCATGTTAAATTTGTGAATAAAATGGGTAAATGTGCGTTATATGATGACAAATGAAATCGTATTGTAATAGCGACTTTCTTCGTCTTCGCCGCGTCTCCCTTTCTATTATAGATTCTACATTTATTTCACAATGTTAACAGATTTTACAATGTTTACAGAATTTTTAAATTTCAATACTCGGCTTGTATGGGTATATTTTTGTAAGAAAATCGTGAACAGCTGATTAGCCATTGTCGTCTTTAATGCCACAGGGTCACTTGATCGCTATATAATTAACTACTAATTTTTAAATCAGGGGTTTTTATTTGAGTCAATAATAGAGTTAATAATTATCCACCTTTAAAACACAACATTTATAAACTGTGCCTATAAGAAACGTAATTAACTTTCAAATAACTTTAAAAACATGCCATTAGTCCTTTCAGTCATGGGTCACGACAGTAGGGTTTGACTATAAAAGAGGATTTAAAGTTTTGGATAAGAAAATATGAGAAATATTTACTGATGAAGAAAAGCAGCGCTATAGCAAATAAAGTTATTTTTCGGGGTTGATGGACTTTGCTTTGTTACTTAATATTAAATAACAATGTACTATCCTTCCTATCATCGAAAACTTATACCTTGCTTTTAAACACGATAAAAGTTTTTTTTTATCTTTTATTACACAGTTCCAACAATACCCATCTACAATTGCCAGTTAACCCGGGTATTTAGGATAACCAACATAAACACAAGGAAAAAGAAAATTACAAAATAAGTCATTATAACAAATTTGTTAGAAGTTTGACTAGGTCTTTAAACATACCAGTTTTTGACAAATTTAACATGAAATTTATATCTTTTTCTAATGAATATCAAATGCTTTTTTCTAACATGAACTTCTCTTGTATAATATTTTCTATTCTGCTTTTCATTTTAAATTTATATATTTTATATGCCAAATATGATATTATAGTATTATAAAAACGAATTCTTGAATTTGTTTCCAAGTAAAATCCTACAACAATATGTTTCCATTGCACATCATAGTTCATAACAATATTCAACTTTTGCCATACACCTTTTACATTATCACAATCAAAAATTAGATGTTTTATATTTTCATTTTCATTTCCACAAAATTCACATTTTGCATTTTCTCTTAATTTACATTTTTGCAAAAAGGAATTACAACATAAAATATTATTCAACAATTTATAATTAAATTCACTTAGACGTTTATCATACATGAGTTTGATTTTATTTCTATAAATATTACACCAGTATTCTTTACTCACACAGAAGTTTCGACCTAATATTGATTGATAACATGGATATTTAAACTTTTTAGACAACATATTCTCATAGAAAAACTTACATTTTTTATCTGTAATACAATTAAAACCACTGTTAAAATTGAAAGAATTTACAGAAGTTGTCTTTGTAAAAATACAACACTTCATATCAAACATGTTACTCTGTTTCGTTACTACTTTTTTTAGAATCTTGTACTCACACAACCAGTTAGATTTATTTATCAAAGTATTTGAAATTTCTTGTAATGTTTTAAAGTTACCATTTTCATCAAAGAGATCTTTTGTATACAAAATATTACTTGCAATCCAATTTTTAAAACATATTGTTTTACCTTTAAATTGGTATAAATTGTTATTCCAAAGTGGTTGTTGTGCAAATTTGACATTTGATAAATTTGATATTTCTATTTCCTTTTTACATTCATTGAAATAACAGAATATTTCTTTATAAAAAGTAGACAGGTGAGAAATAAGTGAAAAGTTTTCGAGTCTTCTTTCAGACAATGTAAGTAAATAATTAATGTCTATATTCATTTCATTCAGGTATCCATTTATGACTTTATTCAGTATACAAGATTCATCACTAAGTCTTGTTACCCAAGATGCCTTTAAGGCCTTTAATTTTAGTTCAATATCAACTAATCCTATTCCCCCTTTTTCTTGTTTGCCTATAACAGTGTCTCGCTTAATTCTATCTCGTTTGTTCCATATAAAACTGAATACACAACTTTTAAATTTTTTTTATCAACTCGTAGTCCGGAATTGGTAGTATGGAGCCAACATATATTAATTTTGATAAAGCTAAAGAATTAACTACACAAGACTTTCCAAAAACACGATAAAAGTTGATTATGTATTATTTAGTATTATTATGTCATTGTGAAAAAAAAATGGTTACAATAAAAATAATCAAAAGACAGAGAATCCCCAAAATATGGTACATGTGATACTTATATAAAATCTGAATTTGCATGCACATATGATGACGGTTGCTGGAGACAAAAGAATAACAATGAAGTAAATACTAGTAAATCGTCGTCTGAATGAAACTTTTAATATTTATAAAAGACAAAAAGAAACCCAAAACAAATGATTCTGAAAAGAAATTCAAGTAGATTTAAAAATGCTTTTTTAGCCAACAAGTGTTTAATCTGTTTTCTTCGAAATATGGTATCAATCTTTGTTTTCATGTGCATTTCTCACATACAAGAATGTACAATGCACAGAAAAATGTATCTACTGTATCTCTTCAAATAATACCTAGGATTAATTGTGAAAAACTTAGTTAAGCTTAAATCTAGAATTGATCTAAGTAAAATTTTCTTTTTAAATAAACTACAGTGTGGGTTCACTTATTTACGACTTTATACTCAAAAGCAATGGATTTTTTCACATTTGAATTTGAACATAAACCAACAGTAAAAAAATATTTATATTATACTTTCATGTAAATAAGTTCAATCTGATTCGTAGCAAAACATTTATTATAAAGCACTATTACCCGCTGAATAGTGAAGCAATGCCTTCCAGCGAAACAATACAGTAGTCAACATTGCTTGACGACGGGTATTATTCCAAAAATAGTGACAATTTATGCGCGCATGGTTCCCTGTTAAAATATGCAGTTTAATATAATAAATATTGCATGTAGTTGTGTTGCATTGAGAAAATTTCATCTATCGAAACCTTTTTCAACCTCAGCCTGTTAAAATATTCAGTATAATATAATAAATATTGCATGTAGTTGAGTGTTGCATTGAGAAAACTTCATCTCTCGAAACCTTTTTCAACCTCGGCTGCGCTGCGGATAACTTTGTATTTTCATTAAATTGATTTTTTGTGTATTCACAGGAAAGTACCAAAACTTTCCAGAAAATTAGCAACACCATCACGGGATGAAAAATTTTCTGAATTTGAAGTAAATGTCAAGAGGGATAAATCTGTAAACATTAACACCATATCCAACAAAAGTTTTCATCCAACCCTCCCCGACGAAGAGGAGATGTATGTAGAAAAGATTGAAGGGGAGTATGATACTCTAAACAATCGTCGTCAAAAGACAATAAATGATGCTGGAAACCCTCGGTACGACTGCGTGACAGGAAGTGAGAATTGTTACTCCTCTGCAGGACAAAACATGTATTCATACCACAGGACAGCATCTCAGAGTGATTACAACACCACAACTGGTAATCAGTTCAACAAACATTCTACACAAATCAATGACTATGATACGTTTAATCAATTAGAGACAACTAATGGAGATTTGTATGCTCATATTAAGAAATAATTTGCAAATTGCCTAATTGTTTATAAACATTTTCATTTATTTGTCATTAACATTCCTTACAAATTAAAATTTTGTTCATTTTCTCATGAACTACCATGGATGAGCATGAATATTGCCAATAATACCGTAATAACGTATTTGACCTCAGAACTGTAGTGCAAACTGTTTTGCTTTAAAAATGACAGTTGAATGACGTAATTTATGGTTACTAATCAGAAAAATAACGTAAATATACGAAATAAATGTAATTTTTGAAGATTCATGAGTACAAGAACTACGACGCTTCACGTCGGTGCATATTTCATGAAGCGCGTTAGCGTTAGCTTCAAAAATTAAATTCATTTCTTAAATAATCTCACCCTTTTTGACGTCCCTCATATCAGTGTCTGATTGATGGAATTCTTAATCTAAGGTGGTCGGTTTGCAAAATAAAGGGTGAAAGTTTATTCGACATTTCTCTTTCATTTTCAAAAAGAAGAAAGATATTTAAAATTTGTGATACTTCGTGTTCACAGAGTCCATTCTTGCTACTGATAAGGTTTTTTACTGTTTCGTTGAAACCATAAGGAGAGGGCAGGTATTATAAGAGATGATGATGTCTGTCCAGAAATATAAGGGACGCAGAATGTTTGTGACATAGTTATATTAGGTACACAAGTCAGTGAAGAATTTCAAAAACCTATCCTTTTGAAAAGTAATTAATCTTTCTTTTACATAAGCTATTAACTGATTAAGTTTTCTATGATGCAAGATAACCTGTGAAGAAACAAAAGAATATAATCGTATAATTTCACACGAAATGACCAGCATTTCTGTAATATGGGTGCTTTCAATATGTTTATATAAAATATTTAGTTTCCTGCTAGAAATGAATTGCTATAAATCTAGAGCAAGATTTTGTGGTTTTGTCAGATTTGACAATTCATCCCTTTAGTTAAACATTACTTTTTTGAAAAAACTGCATCACTTTTTTAACACCCCTTATGATGCAAAAGATTTGACTTTTTTGTACAATTTTTTTTCTAGTCTTCTCTGACCCAATAATGATTTGTAATTTTTTTCCTCACGCCATTTACTTAAATTTACGGCATTTTTACTTTCAATGCTATTGTTATTTTATTCCATAAAAAAAACCTAGTCTTGTCGCCTTGGCTTCGGGTTATAATTTTTAAAAGACACACAAAGGAACATAAACTGCACTTGTTTTTATTTAGGGCTAAGGTTGATCTACCACGGAGATGAGCATAAAAGAGGGTGTTGCAGTTCTTTTGTTATTTTCCCTAAATGTGTAGCAGATTAAAAGAAGAATTTTTATGTTGCAGAAAGTAATATTAATTTTTTTCACATGCAACAATCTAAAAAGCACAACGAGAAACAATATTTGGAAGATGTGTATTGACTTCCAATTTGCCATTAAATGATGTAAAAATTAGTCTTGCGGCAAAATATATAAGATTTTCCTTTTTAGCTCACCCGAGCCAAATGCTCAAGTGAGCTTTTCTGATCAAAATGTGTCCGTTGTCTGTCATCGTTATAGTCGTCGTTGTCGTCGTCGTTGTAAACTTTTCACATTTTTTACTTCTTCTCCAGAACCAATGGGCCAATTTCAACCAAACTTGCCACAAAGTATCCTTAGGTAAAGGGGATTCAAGCCCATATTCAAGGAAGCCACAATGGCCGATCAAAGTTTTACATAGAAATGTATAGGAAATTCTTTAAAAATCTTCTTCTAAAGAACCATGGTGCCAGGAAAGGTGAAACTTATAGGGAAGCATCCTCAAGTAGTGTAGATTCAAGTTTGTTCAAATCGTGACCCCGGGGTAGGGCGGGGCCACAATGGCAGATCAAAGTTTTACATAGAAATATTTAGGAAAATTCTTTTAAAATCTTCTTCTCAAGAACCACTGTGCCAGGAAAGATGAAACTTATAGGGAAGCATCCTCAGGTAGTGTAGATCGATTCAAGTTTGTTCAAATCATGACCCCTGGGGGTAGGGCGGAGCCAAAATGGCCGATCAAAGATTTACATAGAAATAAATAGGAAAATTCTTTAAAAATCTTCTTCTCAAGAATAGCAAAAGGCATGAATGATCATATTTTTATGGAAGCATCCTCAGGTAGTGCAGATTCAGATTTATTCAAATCATGACCCCTTGGGGATTAGGGCGAGGCTTCAATGGCTGATCAAAGTTTTACATTGAAATATATAGGAAAATTCTTTAAAAATCTTCTTCTCAAGAATAGTAAAGGCATGAATGATCATATTTTTATGGAAGCATCCTCAGGTAGTGGACATTCTATTTTTGTTCAAATCATGACCCTAAGGGGTAGGGCGGGGCCACAACATGGAATCCAAGTTTTACATAGAAACATGTAGAAAATATCTTTAAAATTCTTTTCAAGAATAACAAAGCCATGATTAGTCCTGTTCATATGGAAGCATTCTTGGGTAGTGTAGATTCAATTTTGTTCAAGTCATGACCCCTTGGGATATAGGTCGGGGCCACAAGTTCAAATGTGAAGGGCAATAAAGCCACAGGTAATCAAAGAAATATGCAAGCATCCTCAGTTTGTGAAGATTCAAGTTTGTTCAAATCATACCATCTCCCTTTTAAGGATTGGTATAGACCACTACTGGGTTTAAACTTTTCAACAATAAACTGATTTCTGCTTTTTTCCTATCCACATTGCTCAGGTGAGCGATGTGGCCCATGGGCCTCTTGTTTTAAATAGGGAATCCCCATTGTTCTGAAAAGTGCCTCCTTGAAACAAAATAATTTTGATTGATTTTATATTGTTTAACGCCGAGTCGGCAATATTTCAGCCATATTTCGGCGGACAAGTTTGTTTACTGACCGGTTTTGTGAGAGTTTTTGGCCCCAAATGAGCCTACTCTTTTTCGAACTCCAGAGAAACGGTCTTTTACGTGCCAAGGGGGTTGTTATCCCTGACACGAGGCACTGTTTAATGTCCCATCCGACGTACTAAAATGTAAACTGTTATACAATGTAAATATGTAAACTGTTAAAAATTTAATGATCTAAATATATCTCATAAAAGTGCTCTAATCATTTCTATATTTTATTGTAAAAATCAGTTTCATGTAAATATTCCAAAATTGCATGTACATTAACATTTGTAAAAAGTTCATTTATAGTTTTTGCATTACCAAAAAGTCTACTTCGAATGGGCGTAAAATCAGAACATTCTAATAAAATATGATTCACAGTTATCGGACATTTACAGGACATACATTCCGGCTGAGACTCCCGATTCAGTAAGTATGCATGTGTAATTTTAGAGTGACCAATACGTATTCTTGATACAATTACTTCGTCTTGACGTTTCAGACCGAAGTCACGTGATTTGTTAACTTTGTTTTCAATAGCATAAAGCTTACTTTCATCACAAAAATTCCAATAAATTTCCCAAAGAGAATGAACATAAATTTTAACGAAATATTTCAAATCAGTGTAAGGAATTTTGAATAAAGTAATTTCATGTTGAAGTGGTGCTACTTTTGCTGCACTGTCAACCCTAGTGTTTCCAGGGATGCCGATGTGGCTCGGAATCCAACAAAAATTAACTTTTTTACCCTTGAGAGTGAGTTTAGTATGCTGAATTAATATATCTAAAATATAAGGATGATCAAGATTCTTGTTTTTAATGGATTGTAAGCAAGAGAGGGAGTCTGAAAATATTGTAAATATGTTGTCACTGGAAGATTTCATGTATTCAAATGCAAGTTGTTGGCCTTCGCTTCCGCAGTAAAAATTGTTGCTTCATTTGGAAGACGTGTTGAGAATATACTATCATCAATCACTGCAGCTGACGCAACTGTATCCTTATCTTTTGAACCATCTGTATAGATCTCGACTGTAGAACCCATAGAATGCTTTATTTCGGCCAGTTTTTGTTTAAAAATAAGGAAATTTGTTTCCGATTTCTTAGATTCAGTTAAAGATATATTGACACTTGGTTTTATCAATTTCCAGGGCGGTATCTCAGAAAAATTTGTAGGCTTTACAATATCCAAAGGAAGCTAAGAGTCTCTAATATGTTTTTTAGATCTTAGTTGAAGTGGTTTTATACACGTTTTTCTTTTATTATTTAGAAAAAGCATATGATACTACATGGAGACATGGCATTTTAGAAGATCTCCACACTTTGGGTCTTAAAGGACATTTACCAAATTTTATCAAGAATTTCTTGAATGATAGACATTTTAAAGTACGCTTAGGATCTACATATTCGGAAAGTTTTGAACAGGAAATGGGTGTGCCACAAGGTAGTATTCTATCAGTAACACTATTCAGTATAAAAATTAACAATTTAGCAGAAGTTCTTGAAAATGATATGCATGGAAGTTTATATGTTGATGATTTTGTTCTTTGTTTTAAATCCAAGTTTGCAATGACACTGAACGTAATCCGCAGTGGTCAAGTGGTTAACGCAGAGATCCTTGAACAACAAATCATGACAATCCCGGTTCAAATCTCAGCCGTGGTAAAAACTTTTTTTTTCTATATATATACATAAAATTTGTTTTAAAATATACAACTCTTACATATTGAACGAAAATTGCAGAATTGTCTAAATAAAATTCAAATTGGGCTGACGTAAATGGATTCAAATTCTCAAAAAGTAAAACTGCTTGCGTTCATTTTTGTTCCAAACGGAAGGCGCATGACGAATCACGTCTGCTGCTCGATGGAAATCCAATTAAAGTTGTTAAAGAAATAAAATATTTAGGTATCATCTTTGATAGTAAACTCTCTTTTGTATCACATATCAAAATGCTTAAAGAAAAATGCACAAAAGCTTTAGATGTTATTAAAGTAATTGCAAAAACAAAATGGGGGGCAGATAAAAATACACTTTTAAAACTATATCGTTCTTTAGTAAGATCCAAGTTAGATTATGGCTGTATTGTATATGGCTCGGCAAGAACTTCTTACGTGAAAGCTCTTGATGCAATTCACCACCAGGGCCTTAGACTGTGCTTGGGAGCTTTTCGAACTTCTCCTAAAGACAGTTTATATGTCGAGGCAAATGAACCACCCCTCGACTTACGTAGAATTAAACTTACCCTACAATAAATTCTGAAATTAAAAGCAAAATAATTTTGATATTTACACAAAGAGGCAGAGATTTTCTTCAAAACTGCCATTTCCAATTTTTGTTTCAAAGAAGCACATTTTTAAAAAACGCAAAAATTGAATAAAAATTATTCTCCAAACGAAATGCAAAATGATTGTGTACTTTAAGTAACACTGAAAAGTCATCGTGTCCGAAATGGTCTGGTGGATATGCTGGTGGGCTTCCAACTAGTACTTTTACCAGAGAATGGGTTCGAATCCTGGTATGGATCATTTTTGCATACTTTTTTCCATATGTAATAGAAGTGCAATGAAATTATATATATTTTGAAAGAAAGGAGGTGTAGGTAAGGGGAGGAAGGATAATGTCAAGAAGTTAAAAATTAATAGTAAACTAATCTATATAGAAATGCGTTTTCCTTGATATGCTGTGACTTAAAACAAATGCTTTATTTAATTGTGTCTTGGAAAATGAAATTACTGTATTGTTTGAATAATTTATTTTTTACATATTGTAGTTATTGCAATTTTGGTCTCTTAGTTAGCCAATATTTAATTTGAAACAAATACAAAGTCTTGGATATAGCACCAACAGTGTGATTATGGGACTCTGTGAGTTTTATTTCATGAAAATTATTTTCGCACGATGTCTACAGTACATCTTTCAAAATGCCATTGTGCTTTTTGTTGTTCCAACCTCTTTCATGCAAAATGACGAAAGTGTTTTGCTGTATCAAGCAGGAAATACCCCCCGTAAACATAGTCCTCTACGTAGCAGCTGTATCTATATTTAGACATAACGAGGGTAATTATATGTCCTTCTCGATATATAGGGAATAATCGCGAGTTTCTGCAACACCTTCTTTATAACTACCACTTTCCTCTATAATTCCTTTCTAATTCAGCGGATGATACCTATGCCTTAAGTTATGATCAGTGGTAATCAGTCAACACATACAAGGCCAGCAAGATAAGCAAAAATCACATGCTACCCATAAAGAGTAGAAAATTTATAAGGTATATATACACTAGTGTATATTATGACTTATGTGAATAGTACCAAACTTAATTCAGTAGGCCCTAGTGTAGTTTACTTTATTATGCTCCGTAACCTTATGTCAATAGATGCAAAAATGTAATTTATTTTTTCATCTCTTATTGATTCATCAAAATTTTTAAATAACACATTGACATGTATTAAAATTGTTTTGATGTGAACTTCACGATCACGATAATTTTCTTAAATCAATAAAAATTTGCTGATAAAGTTCACCGGTCTCCGGTCACAAGTCTTCATAGAACAAGGAAGTATTGAACCTGAGTGGTCTGAACTTTTACAAACGGAAAGAAATAAGCAAAATAAGGAGCGATGATCAGAAAAACTACCTTGAGTGTATATATTTATCTTAATCTATGTATCCATGAAGGTAAGTAAGGGTTTTAAGATTTGAATATATCAAATAATCGTAAATAATTGCATGTATTTCGTATTTGAAAATTCAAACATGTACGCTGCAATTTGTTGTTAGTTTTAATCAATATTAAACTCATATATATAGGATCAACCATTGGTTACGACGTTTTTGGGTCTGGGGAAGAATATTTTATTATCAATTCATCAGTCGTAGAATGGGAAAAAGCGCATGCAGTCAGTAGTTCAACAAATGGATCTTTAGTTGAGCTGAAGGATCTAAAGAAACATATCATAATGAATACAAATCTCCTAAAGATGAATAATTCATCATATTGGTCTTCTGTTTCATTCACTCCTTGGATAGTATACAGAGGTAATTGTCAATGTGAAATGTGTTTTTTTCATAAATCATCAACGTAAAATAATAATAACAACAATGTTTAAAAATAAAAATATAGAAGGAAACTTTACACATTATTTACCTGTTAAAAAAAGAGGATCCAATGGATTGATATTTTAGAAGAAACCTTGATAAAATTAATGTTATCAATGTGGTTAAAACACTGCTGTATTACACAAAGTAAAAGATTCCCTTTACTTTTTAGGTTGTTTTTTCAAGTACTTATGGTGAAAGTTACTTTGTTCAAAATCAGAATACCGTTGGGAATTGCTTTAGTAGATGTGATTGGTATTGTAACATCGTATACAACATAAGCTTATCCAATTTTGCTCTAGAGGTAAGTTTCCTTTCCTAAAGTATCGTCAAGGTAACTCGGTCAGTACAGGGCTCGCTTCTGAAGGTCTTGAGTTCAAATCTTGACTTCGACTAACTGTAGTTAGGTTAGTTGGTTAGCAACTGTTCCTTTGCCATGCGCGCTTGGCACTTTGAAGTGAGAGGTTTTTTGGGTTTTTTTCTGAAATATTAAAAACTGAGACCCGTTAAATAGCCGACATGATAAAGATTCCTCACTACTTAATGGCTCTGGATGCCGAGTGCAGATGAACATCTCTATATGAGTAAAAAAGAATTATCTAATGGGACATACATGTAAAGCAACACACAATCAATCAATGCATTCCAAACTGTAAATAAAAAGGGTGAAAATAACACTAATTTAACTACTGCAACTACTGCAATATACATTGTACATGTATAATAGTTAGAATCTTTTTTAATCAGATTTCTTTTTTTTTTCAAGCACAAGAGAGAGAGGGGGGAAGGGGAATTTTGATCTTTGCATAAAGATAAAACTTTACTTCAGGAAAAGCTTGTTATTCTTCAAGAATCTAGACAAATCAAAAAGAAAGGTCTTATTTCTGTGATACCTACATGTAGGCGTAGAATTACGAGATATAATTATTTTCTATTTGACTTTTTTATGCATTTATGTAGCTAAGATTGAGATCCGTCAAGTTGATGCTGTATATCTTTATAGTATTTGGTAGATATAACCATTTTATGAAGTGCAAAAGATATTTTGGATGTTTTCTACAAAACTCTTGATGTCAGGTTAAATATGATTACTGTTATTGTGGCTTTGCTCTTTAAAAATATTTGGATTTTTCGTGGTCATGGTGGATATGTTATTCCAAGATTGTATAATTGGTAACTTCCCCTTTTCTCCCCCCCCCTCTCTCTCTCTTCTCGTTGTTGTTAGCTCACCTGAGCCGAAGGCTCAAGTGAGCTTTTCTGACCACATTTTGTCCCGTCCGTCTGAAAACTTTTTACATTTTCGACTTCTCAAGAACAACTGGGCCAAGTCCCCTCACAAGGGGAGATAATCAAGAAAAGACAAAAATAGGGTGGGGTCATAAAAAAATCTTCTTCTCAAGAACCACTGGGCCAGGAAAGCTGAAACTTATGTAGAAGCATCCTTGGGTAGTATAGATATTAAATTGTTAAAATCATGACCCCCGAGGGTAGGGCGGGGCCACAATAGGGAATCCAAGTTTTACATAGAATTATATAGAACAAATCTTTAAAAATCTTTTTCTCAAGAACCACTGGGCCAGGAAAACTGAAACTTATTTGAAAGCCTCCTTGGGTAGTGTAGATATTACATTGTTAAAATCATGACCCCGGGGGTAGGGCGGGGCCACAATAGGGAATCCAAGTTTTACATAGAAATATATAGAACAAATCTTTAAAAATCTTCTTCTCAAGAACCACTGGGTCAGGAAAGCTGAAACTTATGTGGAAGCATCCTTGGGTAGTGTAGATTCTAAAGTTTTTAAATCATAAAAGGGAAGGGGGTAGTGGGGCATGATAGGACTATAGCAAGAGGGGGAATCTGGTAAAGAACTGCATCACCCAAGTTACTCAGGTGAGCGATGTGGTCCATGGGCCTCTTGTTAAAACTTTAAATTCAAAAGTTAAACATTGGTAAAATCTATATACATGCATGTTATTTTCAAAGGGCAAAGTGTGTTACTGCTATTGTAATCAGACCGACATCTCACAGTGGACGCTAGCAAGAAGCAATAAATGTTACATTACCTGTAAAAACTCTACAGAGAATGGTTTCTGTGGTGGAAATGGTCACATGTCATTCTATAAAGGTAATTTCATAAATATAATACAATTCACAATATAATTTTAAGATAAAAAGTTAAAATTTGACAATTTTAAACTATAACAAGATGTGTTTGTGAAACATTATGCGCCCAGCGGCAACAATATTCTTTTAAAAAGCTATTTTTAGCATATTTGTCACAGTCAGGGTCATTGACCTTGGTGTCAGTTGAAAGAAATTGATAAGTAAAGTATGGGTACCAAATATGATGTCTTTATCTCTTGTGGTTCAAAAGTTATGGCAAAGGTCCTAAAAACTATTTTTAGCAGAAAAGTCACAGTCAAGGTCATAAGGTCATTGACATTGTGTCATTTGAAAGAGATTAATCAGTGGTGTATGCATACTGAATATGAAGTCTCTATCTTCTATTGGTCGAAGGTTTTTGCAAAGGTACAAAAAAATATTTTTAGCATACATGTCACAGTCAAGGTCACAAGGTCATTGACCTCGGTGTATTTTGAAAGAGATTAATTAGTGGAGTATGCATACCAAATATGAAGTCTCTATCTATCATGGTTTAAAAGTTATTGCGAAGGTTAAAGTTTGCAGAAAAAAAGCTATTTTTAGCATATACTAGTAGGTCACAGTCAAGGTCACAAGACCATTGACCTTAGTGTCATTTGAAAGAGCTTAATTAGTGAAATATGCATACTAAATATGAAGTCTTTATTTTTTATGGTTGTTAAGTTATGGCGAAGGTTAAAGTTAGCAGACAAACAGACAAACAAACAAACAGACAAACAGACAGACAGGACAAAAACAATATACGCCCCGGATCTATCAATCCAGGCGCATAAAAATGTTGGGATAGATTTATCTATGGGAACATCGTTCGAAAATGTTTCATAAATACTCCGATAATCAGTAGATAGTTTAAATATTGTATGGATAGTTTTGATTTACATTCATTTGGAATAATATTCATTAATATTATTATATATTCTTTGTTCAGCAATGGCGCATAAATTTGGTCACCATCCCTAAATTTTTGTAAATATTCCTTATCAATTAATTGTTTAAGGAGGAATGCCACACCAACTTTTTATTTTATAGATCTCTGAGTCAACCATTTTAAACAATGGTTTCAGCATTGAAAGGCCAACATTAGCTCTTAATTATTTTATATGAATTTTTTTTGTATTTTTTCAAAGAAAACGAAAAAAATAAATAACATCCAAATTAGATGCTTTCTTGTAAAATTTTTGCTGTAAATGAATGCATCACATGAATACGTAATCAAGTATGTAAAGAAGGTCTGGTTAGACTTTTTAATTTTTTTTATAAATAATTTTTTATAAAAAAAAATTAAAAAGGTCTAACCAGATTTTCTTTACATATTTTATTAAGTGTTCATGTGATGCATTCATTTACAGCAAAATTTTTACAAGAAAGCATCTTATTTGGATGTAAATAATTTTGTTCATTTTCTTTGAAAAAATACAAAAAAATTCATATAAAATAATTAAGAGTTAATATCGGCCTTTCAATGCTGAAACCATTGTTTAAAAAGGAAGACTCAAAGATCTATAAAATAAAAAAAATGGTGTGGCATTCCACCTTAAACTCTTTTTTTAGTTTTAACTTCAAAACATATTGTTTCAACATTTAAATCATATAGTAAAAAGGGTGTTTGTGAAATTATTAGAAAATTTTTAAAAAGGTCTTTGTACATAAAAACATGCAAATAATGCTTACAATTCACAAATGTTTAATATTGTTTTTAATTTTTTACATCTTTTACAGTTGATAAAGACAATAGGGCAGGAGGTGAATTTTGTTTGGCGTATAACTGTCATCTCAATAAAATCTACGGACATGATTGTACACAGGAGTATGAAGGTTACTGCGGTGAGTAATAGAAAGCTTACAAGAACCGCTTAAAATTTGCAATTTATTCTGAAACGGTGGTATATTTGTAAAATAAAATATATACATATACATTATAGTAGAGTTTGTTTCTCCTGTCCATAAAATGTTGAAATGGTTAGATATATTTGATGGGGTGCGAATCAGGTTGTAGTTGTACTTAAATTGGCTAACTTTTACACAAAAATATTAATTGTTTTCAAACCAAGATTAATATTTGTAAGATTTTAAATAAGGTAATATTGAATAAAATATTGTTAAGATAGATGTGATATTATACAGTAAATGTATTACATTTGGCGTGTACGATATTTGGCGGAAATTCAGTTTTCAACAAGTTAGCGTAGATTTTATTTAGCGTTGTCTGAAGTTGCTAGTTATAAAAGTTAGTGTACAGACATTTAGCGATGTATATTTAATTAGCGGACTCTGCTTTCCGCCAAAATCGCTAAAAAGAATACATCGCTAAATGTAAAACGTTTACTGTATTTTCTTCTTTAAACTCATATTAAAAGGTGGGAGAAACTTTCATTACTTTTTTCTAATGCCCCTTATTATACAATGAGGAAAATACTTTTTAATTTGGTAAGTTTTTGAGATTTGAAATAGTTCATATTATTGACATTCAAACTTTAAAGCTATACTTTGTGAGGGTACTTGACTCTGTGGTGCTGAAAATCAATATTACTTTCTTTAAAATGGCAACTTCGTAGATATTCAACATTCTGGAAGATTTCATTGTTTTTCTTGTATCATATAAAAGTATTATACTTTTATTTCTTGCACATTAGCCATATATAACTTGTATAAATATTTATATTGTATCTTTATTTCATTCATTTTATTAAGACTATGGGATATGATTAATCTAAACTTTGTTGTATTTAGGGTGAAACCGCATTCATAACGTTTTTCAATAAATTTCGCCAGTTCCCTTAGTTTTGGATGTATTTATAACAATAAAGTATGTTTATTGCATCATGCACTAAACCTTGATTAATTTCAATCTCCTTACAAGAATACTTGATTTACAATTATTTTAAAACGATTTTTTATCTCTTAGTTACTAAAAACCTGGATCAAACCTTCACTTTTACAAAGCAACTTCCTATGACATGGAACAATTATTCAAAAACTTGCAAAAGCCAGAATGAGTTCATGACCGCTTATCACCAAGATTGGCCTCGTCATCCACCTTGTGATGGTCATGCCTGGACTGGAATAAGGACGTACTTAATAACGAATTATCCAGGTGCGCATGGCAGAAAACAAGACGTTTTAATAATTTTGTATATGTTAAAATCTCACTGGAAGTCAAGGATAACATAGCAGCTCTGTTTGTAACAGAAAACATGTTTAATTTAAAAAGAACATATTTGTTATTTTAATACACCTTAATGCAATGAGTAAAGCTTCGAAAGATTTTGTTTTAATTCACCTACAACAGGTATTCATCTCTTGAAATTACAATGACATGATTACTTCATGTAGGTTAATTTTCAATCTCATTTAGGGTCTCATTTCACAAGCTTCAGATCTTGCTATACAGTTCAATGGAATTTTAAGTGGGAGTATGTGAGGAGCAATTGTTATGAAAAACATCATTTTATCTGCAGGTTTCAAGGTAAAGGCTAACGTTAAGAATTTTATATATTTTATTTTTAAAAATATATTTTATATCTGTTTTAGACTTCAAACATTAAATTTTCTGTTTATTACATTGCCTTTGATTTCCCTTTGTCTCTGTATTAACGTCATTTTGTATGAATAGTGTTAGCTGTAAGGCTACATAGTGTCATACTTGAGTGGTCGAGAAGTCATGGATTGAAAATATTGTAAGCATCCATGAATAAACAACGTTTTTTGAGAAAAATGTTAAAGGATACCATTTTTTATCAAACTTTCAAGCTGTGATAAAATATCTTTTTAATTCAATAAATAAATTATAGTATTTAAAGATTGAAAATGTAATAAATATGCAGATCTAATGTAAATGAAATTTACAAGATTAAAATTGAAAACAGCATGATACTTTTGGTTGTTTTTACCTTTCAAGTTGACCATAAACAATAAATTGCCTTCCTCGTTGATAGTATACATGTCCTAATCCTTTGATTAAACTGAAAATTAAAAAAAGAATAAGGTTTAAGATATTTTAAGTCGTAGGATTTTTTCTTCTATTATTCTTCATTATGTCTGAGTAAAGGCTCATAATAAATTTGAATTGTTTCGTATATATTTCATCAAAGAAATAAAAAGTTGTATACTTTCTGATATCATCAATCTAATCATTTAGGTACGACTCAGTCTCTTAGAAGGCTATCGACAGAAATGTCAACGTTGACAGATCAAGCTACACTTACCCGTATTGCTCCTGATTACGGAACAAGTCCCGAGTTTACAGTTTCTCCGACCCCAGATTTGCTTTTTACCCAAGATCCCACTTCAATCGCAAAGAATTTTGGGAGAGATTTTCAGAAAACGACTACTTCTGTTAACATCGTTTCAACAGGTTGGGCATCATATCTAAGCAAAGACAGCGAAGAATCCGAGTCAAGTAGGCATTCAAATTCATTAACATTTATCACTCAAAAGCTTGCTCTTCTTAAGGATTTTAGATTTTTGTTTTATTTCTGTTTCAATAGGAACCATTGGAATAATTGTTGGTTCTACCCTTGCTGTCTTTTTATGTGCTTCCATTTTTCTGTCTCTGTTGTATCTGAAAAGAAAACGGTAAGTTTAGATAACGAATCATCTGTTCTGAATTATTCAATCCTCTTATATTCACTTTCCTTTTTGTCTCCCAGAGCAAAACATGGACTTTGCCGTTATAAACATATGGGAGGCGAGGGTATCATGTAGTGTGAGCTCTTTCCTCACTGTACCTCTACTTAAGTAATTGTGTTTTACGTTTTTCAGCAAATTGCAGACACCTTCTGTAAATTTTACAAATAACGCATACGAGGAAACAAGCAATGATATCTTTGGAACAAATGATCTTAAGGGAAACGCTATTTACATCAACGAGACTTCAAAAAATTGTTTTCAGACAATAGCAAAGTCTGACCATGACGATGTTTATGTTGAAAATGCTGAAGGAGAGTACGACAGCTTACACAGTTCTCGTCAGAAAAAGTCCTCTTATGACAAGCCTCAGTATGACAGCACGATAGGATGGGAGAATGTCTACTCTTCTACAACTCAGAATAATACAAACCATGGGACTAGTGATGAAAGTGATTACAACACTATAAATGGCACTCAGGATAGGAGTTGCTCTCTGGAAAACTCTGATTATGACACTTGTAATCGCTATGTGACTTCTGATAGGAATCTGTATCGAAAAGTATGAGTTATTAAGATATGCATACACATTCTTTTATGAAGAAAGAAATGATCTATCACCAACTTTCAAATATAAATCATTTTGAGAGAAATTTTAGGCATACCTTCCCAAAGTTTGCTTAATAGATGGAGTAATGAAATTGTAAAAAAAAAATAATAAACGTTTTACATATGTACATGTATGTGATAGCAGAAATGGGATACTATGAGTATAAAACGACTGTGGGTGTATGCATTGTAGAAGGTATCGGAGAGCATGGAGGTCCTAGTTATTATGCAAGATTGATACATGAACTTAATGTATGTGCCTTTTCAATAATAACGTCTGATTATCTTTTTTAAACTTTGTTAAGAATTTTGTTTAGTAGTGTCCCTCACAAGCTGAAATTTTTTTGTTTGTACCCTCCACCAACTAAAATTGTATTCCACTGCTATCATTTCGCTATTAATAATACATGTAATTTATCTTCTAGCAACCATGATTTTATTGCTACCCTATATATATAATACAATTAGGTTCATTCTGATCATCTGTTTAATTGCCTTTTTACATGTAACAGAACAGATATTGGGTATTTCAAATTAGGTATGGGAACTTTTGCAATACAAACTACAAGTAAATGGTTTTTCATTCCGTTGATTAATAATGTTTTTGATTTGCTATTATTAAGATAAGAAAACATATACAACCAAGATATCTTTCACATCAATTACTTTCATCTCTGATTCGTATTGTGAATTCTCTTTCATATAATTTCAGCTGTTTTTTCCCTAGTTTTTAAATTAAGGTTTAACTTCTACGTACGCGGTGTTAAAATGTGTTAGATATTTTAAAATCTGTATATAAATGTCAAACTAAAATGTGAACACTTCTTAAACAGAATCCCTTTTTTAATGCTGAAGATATATGAAGTCGAATAAAGTCTCATAAAGGTTTTTTTTTTGGTTCTGTTTCGTGGTACGTACAGACAACCTTACTTATGATAGTGCAGTTGCTTCCTTAAAAAAAAGGTTTCATGATTATATCCATGATCTTCCAGTGAAAAAAAATAACATAAACAATTTAATTCATTAAGATTTTCCTTGGCAATTTATTGATTATAATCCCAGTGGAATGCAACAACTATACGGGCAGAAATACATGTACATATATTGATTAAAAATTAATACTGGCGATTTCTTCATAGCACACGAAGGAAGCATTTGAAGTGAAACTCATGCTGACGACAGAAGTATGTTTTCCGGCAATAATATATCACAGTATATAATTAGTAGATTCTTTTATGATTATTTACCGCAAATAAGCATATAATCATTCATGATATTAATTTGTCAAGTAAACAAAAAGAGGAAGTAGATAATTCAATTAAAATCAAAATATAGGGAAATTATATAGTACGTACACCTAAGATAAATCAGTCACAAGGTTCTCTTTCCCACCGTGTTCTAGCTCTAGTTCAACTGTGTAATATTCCTTTAATATTACAAAGCAATGTCTGTAAAATATTTTGAAGAAACATTGGATACTAACCAAGACCTTGTACACGTAACTACTTTGACATAAGTGGGGTCAAAAGAATGATATAAGCATAAATGATTATACAAACTTTTATCCATGAAACATATGGAGATAACGAGCAGTATTCAAGATCAAAATTTAAAAAAGCAAAATAGGAGCAGAACAACTACAACCTCCAAAACATCAGAGGGGGGATCAGGTGCCATGAAGGAGTGAGCATCTCCTGCAGACCGGTCACGCCCGCCTTGTGCTCCATGTCATAACAGGAAAATCTTGAAAATAGCAACTTCAATGGTTCAGCCAATTTTACCCCAATATCTATTAGATACTGATTGTTTTGAGAGATAACCTTCGATATGCCAGAAGATTAGTGTAAGAATTATTCTTTTGTTACCTCTCTCTTTCTCTTTTTCTTTTATGTATTTCAGCGGATGATACATATACCTTTTTGTCTTGAGTTATGATCAATGGTAATTTTTCCAAGTACAGAATCAGCAATTACAGTGTTTAATGATAACTTTCAGTCTCAAGAGTCTCATAAATTACATTCTAGTAATGCAAGTATTTCAGTAAATACTGACTTGTGTGCATATATTTTATTTTACCTTAATAATTATGTTACTTAAAAAAATGCATGGAATTTATATCCTTTATCATCTTTTATAGATTCATCAAAATTAAAAGAAAACTTACATAATGTTTAGAAGTTAAAATTCAAATAAGACATTTACATGTGTGAAAATTGTTTTGATGTGAACTTTACATCACGATTATTTTCTACGATCAATAAATATTTGCTGATTATTAAGGTCACGAGACTAAATAAAACAAGGACGTATTTAACATGATTGACCTATACTTTTACAAACGGAATGGATCAGGGAGTGATGTCTAGGAAAATTCTCTTTATTATTTACATGTATAAATATATTTACATAAATCTCTGTATCCAAAAAGGTAAGCAAAGGTAAGACAAATTGATCTCACAATTATGTTGATAATAGAGTATTCTATATTTGTAAATTTTTAACTACAAATATTTCAAGTTATTATTCAATGTCAATATTAGATCTTTGTATAGGGCCAGTCGTTGGTTATCTAATGTTTGGGTCCAGTGAAGAACACTACATTACTAATTCATCACTTGAGAATTGGAACAAGGCGCATGAAGTATGCAGTTCAGCAAATGGATCTTTGGTTGAGGTGAAGGATCTGCGACAACAGAATAAAAACATTACAGAACTATTAAGAAATAATTCATCATATTGGTCGTCTGTAACTGGTTTATATACTCTTGGATAGTATATAGAGGTAATTGTCTAATATGCAAAACGATTTGTCCATAATTCATCAGTAGAGAAAATTATTAATAACAATTATTAAAAATAAAATGCTTACATACGTAATTAGTGAATAATGATTTGAAACTAACAAGTAAATAGTAAATGTTCCTCATGCTTACTTGAAATTTACAGTGCTTCAGATAGATGAAACTTTTTTCTCCAGCTCGATAAAGTACATGTAACAATATTGTTGCCATCAGTTGACAAGCAAAGCTGAATTTAGCAATATTTAATCCCTTCCCATATTTACCAAGATATAAATGAACTAACAAATTAAATTAAATTGTTTATAACCATGCATTAAAGGCAACTCTGTTTAAACAAAGAGTAAAAGGTTATTTTTACTTTGTAGCTTGTTTTGAAATTACGCTTGGTCAAAATTACAGTGACTTCATCTTTCAGCAAGAAAATACTGTAGGGAATTGCTTCTATAGATGTAATTTGAAATGCAGTACAAGATCTAGATTATAATATTTTGCTCTAAAAGTAAGTTCCCATTTAAATGACCATTGGCATTTAGTTTAATTGAAAGAACAATCAACACAATTTTAATCATTTTAAATCTCAGTACAATGTTTTTTGAAACTTTTAATGTAAAATTAAAAAGTACATTGCATACAATTAAACATTTTCATTTTATTTTTATATTATATGAACATGACTCAAATTGTTATTTTTGATTTTTTTTAAATAAAAGGTTAGGTTTAGTTCTTAAGCAATAAAATTCAGGAAGAATTGGTTCTTTGTTTCTATATACAAATCATAAAGTAAGGACTTTATTCTGAAAAGTGAAAAGAAAGACATATGTTTTATAAAAAAAAATTAGGTATAATGCAGCTTTACTAAAGTTTCAGCTTCGTTTGTGTTGTGTACACATATAGAAATATGGAAATGTCGTTATGATTATTTAATTAAACGAAAGTAATAATTGAAGGTTTTTATAGCCCTGAATTCTATTTTAGCGCCTTCCCAGATTAAAAAAAGTGATCACAGTAATTATCAGTAAATCTCAGCAACGACAGCACATCAGCAGTATTTATCAGATTCAACAGTAAAGACGACAGTAATTATTTGTATTATCAGAAGCAACTAAAATTATCAGCAACAATTAACAGTAATAATAACAGTAAATATCAGCAAGAACATCACCGTATCAGTAATTATGAAAGTAAAATTTGGGATTCTCAGCACTTTTTTCCGTTCAGTAGTGCATGTTACCCATATCGTTCTTACCAGAAAACACAGACCAAGTCTTGATTTTGACCCAAGATTCTACTTCTTTCGCAAAGTATTCCAGGAGAGATTCTCAGAAAACAATTTTAAGGTCTACCGCTAACATATCCTTAACAAGCTGGGCAACATTCCTAAGCAAAGACAGCGTACATTCCAAGTCAAGAAGGTCTTAAATAATCCATACACACAAACCATAATTCCGATACCTGTTACTTTTGTTTAATTCTGTTTCAGTAGGTACCATTAAGGTTATTGTTGGCTCTACCCTTGATGTCTTTCTATGTGCCTCTTTATGTTTGATCTTGTTGTATCTGAAAAGAAAACGGAAAGTTAAGATAACAAATCTCCTATATTTTCACACTGTTCAAGTCTCTTGAGCTTGAATCCGCTTTGTTTTCCTTTTTGACACCTTGATGCAAGTAGAAAGGTGTATTCATATAGAATAATTTAGAAAAATAACTTACTAATTTGAGGCCAATATTTTCTAAATTTCAACTACTTTCAGTACCAATTTTTTTTACTACATTTTTCGTACATCACTAATATGGGGGGGGGAGCTAAACTTTCATTAACATTTCCTATAGTATAAGTAAGGTTGGGGAAAAAAAGGGGGGCAACCCAACCCCCCCCCCCCCCCCCCCCTGTTGCTACGTTCCTGTATCGTGTGAATTTTTGGTGGTTTTATCGAATCACAATCAAAATAAATGAATTTTTCTTCTCAAATTTTCCCTATAAAACATTTTGAAAGAAAAATTTACTCGTCGTGATTATGTTTCTAAAAATCGGTAAATCCCCGCTTTGGATCACAGAAAAAACACCGTACAACTTACTTAATTCCAACATACCCAAACAAGATGGCGCCAAAATCAAAAACGCAAGCACCAAGAACAAAAACACAAGTAGCAGGAGTGTTTTTATTCATATCCTTAGTTTTGTACCTTCTTTGGAAATATTGTAAGTATTTTATTTATTGTTTATATTTCTTAAGAGAGTGAACTACACCGACATAGACAAAGTTTCTTCAAGTTCAACTTGTTCAAATTGTACAGTAGAGTCGCCAATTCCGGGTCACTCGTGTGTATTTAATGCCATATTGTCAAAATTAAAGCGTAAAAACCTAATGAATACATTGATCATGTAGAATTGGTCTTGCTGTCTGTAATTAATTACAAAATTTTAAAAATCAACTTTAAGAGAGCATTCCACAAACGAAAGTATGAAACGCGCACATTGAAGACGGGGATGTTTCTGCTTCGTCGACAAGCTACTTTCGTTTTTGTTCGCTACAGCTAGATAAACAATGATAGCACGAAAGTATATCACACACATTTAGTTTTTAATTCAGAAATCAATCAAAATGATCGCTGCGAAAATAAAATTACACTGATTAAAAAATCAAACTGTAGTAGTTTCTCCAATTGCTGTTCGCGTAATCACTAATCTCATGGTATGAAACATGTCAAAACTCAATGTACAAAACCAAGTGGCAACCATGCATAAACCTTGATTATAAAGTATTCCACCTGGAAAATATTTTTCTAAGAAATAAATTTTAGTTTACCATGTTTACCTTTAAAATACTTTTTTTGAAAAAAAAAATGAATTATATCGTCTTATTTTAATCTTAATATCATTTTTGTGAATTCTGCACATTGCATTTTATTTGTAATCATTGATTTTTAAAATAAATAAAAAAAAATTCTGTGGTTGTTTTGGTTTTTTTTTTCCAAACTACATGAATTCTTTTATGTTTCAACATCATAAAAATGTTGTTCTGAAACGATCCATGAATATTACAAGACCACGAAGTCACATGACCCGGAAATGGAGAAAGTGATTTGTAACTGGGGAAGCTAGTCCTTGCTGAAAAAAAACCTGTGAATATTGTTCCCATTTAGTTACTTTGAAAATAAAAATACTTTTTGATGACTCACTATTTGTACTTTCAATATACATATTGCATAAAATATAATTCTGACGACTTTACAAAATATCAACGAAACACTTTGACATGACCCAGAATTGGCTACTTCATGGTGTTAAATAATTTTGTACAAATTACAATTATGATTTTTCAGTCTTAAAAACACGTGCTTGACTTTTATTTTAACAAATGCTTTGTTTTACAAATGCACTGTAACAAAGGCACTTAGTTCTAAGGGAAAAATTAACCCATAGATGATAGTATATATTTTACTAAATAACAAGGTATCCAACTTCGAATTACATGAACTCGAAGGAGTACCACCCTCTCCAGAATCGCACTCATTTATACTTTTAGCAGGTCCAGTCCTAGTAGATAAAACTTTCTATTGTTAAAATGATATTGTCAGACCCAGTGTGGTGAGGGCTTGAACAGAGACAGATTATTCTAACTACAGTGTCCTAACTGCAGAACTGAAGCATTATCATGATTATGTAGTCGTCTCTTCAGTCAATTAGCTCGCTTGATTTGAATTTACTGAAATCCAACAGACAATTTTATAGAAAAGCTAGTATATCACCTGTAGAGACAACTATAATTTAAATTATAAAGGGTTGGTAGGTAGATAAATTATCCAGATTAGTTATAAAATATGTTAAGAATTAGACAGTGATAGGCAGTTGTTCAACCAATGCTCTAAAGTGGAAAAATTCTTACAAATAGTGCGCAGAAATTCTTGCGCCGTAAATTGCACATATTTTGCATTAGGGGATTTGTAGCTTTATTGTCAAAGACTACCCGGTATTATTATGCTTCCAAACAGTTTGTCTGTTTGTTTGTGTAACCAATACCCAACCATTATCACATAGTGTTCTAAGGATTTTTATAGCAGAAGCATACAATGCCAAAATAGTGCATGGCTTATATTTCTGAAGAAAATCCAACAGCGCCCACGACGGGAATAGAACTTTAGACCCCGAGATTGTCAGTTCAATGCACTACCGATTTTGCCACAGACACCGTTATCTATATCAATGTACTATTATATATAATTATAAACTTAGTTTCAGATATTTTACACTTAAGGACAGATGAGACGTTCCTTAATAATAGATAAATTTTTGTAAGAGTTTGTCATTGAAGTATTGCTACTTAAACATGTTTACTCACAAAAAATTGAGGTACCTTACCAGGCATTTCTGCAAGCTACAAGAGGTAGTTTTTCTGATATAATCTCCTTTTGGGAAGAAAAATAATTTTTCAATTTCAGATGGTTAAGTGTTTGGATTTTCCGAAAACGTTTAGAAACTGCTTTAGATATCAGAATGTTATTAAAATTTTGAATATTTTTCATACATTACGAAGATATACAAAACAGATTTTGAGGAACGTCTCGTCTGACCTTAAAGAAGAAAATAAACAAACTAATTTTTCTAAAATAGTTCCTTGCAATTATCCCCCTTCACTCAACTAAAATTCTCTGAAACAATCTGTTCATTATACATAATTCATGGAACATTCAAAATCAAAGAAAAAATATGATGACATATACATGGCACACCGTGACATTATAGTAGGGGTGCACATTATAATAGGGGTGCACTAACAGGAAAGTAAGAGGTAAGGAAACATTGGAAAAGGAGAAAATATTGTAATTTTTATACAACAGTCAGCATAATGATAACAATAGTGTTGCACTTTTCATGCACTATGCCTACATAGTGTTCGACAAATGGTACACTTTCCTCCGGCTCGTGCACCATGTGTCAAACCCTGACATCTATTTAGGCATAGTGCATGCAAAGTTAACAACACTCTTTTGCAAATATATAAAATCATAAAGCTACAGTTCTGCAGCTAGTCCAGTCCAAAGACTATTTCTAGCTTTTAATAGTTACCAAGGTGATAATTACAGCTTATCTTAGGAACAGATCGAACTTAGTATTTATCATTTTGTGCACTTGCACAGAAAAAAAATGCAGGGTATTATCATGAAAAAATTTTGAAGTTGAAGAAAATGCTTTAAGATAAGTTTAAAAATTTACACAGTTTTGAGAGATTTTGGACTTTGTTTTGATCATAGCTTTCAGTAAATGAAGTTAAATGTACCTTTTCATGTAAAAAATAGGTTTAATTTTCTAGATAGCAATAAGTAGCTACACTGTACAGTAGGTAGGTAGAAATAGTCTTTGGACTGGACCTTTTCAGAGGCTATGCTCAGTCAACTATGATAATTTATCTGCAATTGCAAAACCATATATAGCATACTTATCTTAATTTTGTTCATCTCCACAAACAGCCTTAAAACTCTTCTCTCCAAGATTCTCTGTAGACTGTAAACTATGTCAAATTCTATACCAGTGTGCATGAAAAATGCAGCTAAAAGGAAATTCAAGGGAAAAACAATAAAAATTTAATATACAGAATATTCATAAATTATTGTTTTGCTGTTGGATACAAAATTAATTTTTTATGCCCCGCCATGAATATGGCCGGGGCATATAGTGTTTGTCATGTCCATCTTCCGTCCTTCCGTCTTTTCGTCCTTCCGTCCTTCTGTCCTTCAGTCCTTCCGTCACACTTTGCGTTTAGCTCTGCTCAAAGCTAAGTTTCAAAGAAACCATCCAAGATATTTTCATCAAACTTCATATGCTGATAGATATTGATGAGAGCTATGCAACTGCATCAACATTTTTTGACCTTGACCTTTCCTTTGACCTTGACCTCACTTTTGTTAAATTAGTGTTTAGCTCAGTTTTAAACATACCATTCAAGATGGATT
>PRKT01000168.1:909768-928939 GCA_003671525.1 Saccostrea glomerata | reverse complement strand
CATAGAAATATATTGGAAAAATCTTTGAAAATCTTCTTCTCAAGAACCACCGGGCCAGAAAAGTTGAAACTTATGTGGAAGCATTTTTGGGTAATGTAGATTTTGAATTGTCCAAATCATGACCCCCAGGGGAAGGGTGGAGCCACAATGGGGGGATCAAAGTTTTACATAAAAATATATAGGAAAAATCTTTGAAAATTTTCTTCTCAAGAAACACTGGGCCAGAAAAGCTGAAACTTATTTGCACATGGAAGGATCCTGGGGTAGTTGATTTCAAAATGTCTTAATTATGATCAGTGGGGTAGGGTGGGGATACATAATGTATTACAAGGGGGAAATCTGGTAAAGAACAGAATAGTCAAAGCTTTTCAGGTGAGCGATGTGGCCCATGGGCCTCTTGTTTAAGAAAACTTTTTAACAAAAATTGGGCTCAGCATGTAGAATTTTAAGTTGGGATAGGAAAGTTAAAAACAATTTGTCTTAATTTTAAATAAAATGTAATTGTTTTTTTTTTAATGCTTCATTATGGTTTCCAGCTGTTTATACCAGTACATGTAGAGTACAAAGACAGCTCAGAATTCAATGTTTTAATTAGCTCAAATGAGCTGAAAGCTCAAGTGAGCTTTTCTGATCACCTGTTAACTTGTGTGGATGTTTGTCTGTAAACTTTTCACATTTTAACTTCTTTTCAAGAACCACTGTGTCAATGTTAACAAAAGTTCGTTCAAAGAATCTATGGATGAAGGGAATTCTAAATTTTGAAATCTCAAGTTCCTCTTCCGATAAACAAGAAAAATCAAAAATAGGTTAGGGTCACTAAAACCCTTCTAAAGAATCACTTAACTAAGAAAGCTGAAATTTAAGTGGAAGCTTCTCTGACTTAGTGCAGATTTGTTCAAATCGGACACTTTTAGGCAGGATGGGGATCCAGTAGGAGCCAAATTTTTCATGTGTATATAGAAAAAATATTGAAAGAACCATAGAACCAGGAAAGTTGATACATCTGTGTTGAAGCTAAACAGAAGGGCCAAAGTGACTCATGTGAGCGTTGTGGCCCAGGGGAATCGTGTTTAATCACACAGTAAACCTTTTTTACCATTTTTGAAATTGTTCAGCACACATGTTTTGTCCTAAATCTATCAAATGAATGTAATGTAATATATACATGTAACCGTAACTGGCAATATAAATGTTTACTACCCTTAACATACGAAATACTGCATGTACATGAAATAGCATTACATTGATTTTGAAAGCGTGAACATTTTCAATGCAGTATACATGTTATTTTAAAAATACACAAAAGTTCCATTCCCAACACTTTTCTAACTGAACGGAGTGCTTATACTTCGCTCGGCTGCACTAAAAAAAGGAAAGCAAATAACAAAATAGATGTAACCACACAATTTATGCGAAGTATAATAAATAGCGTTTTACTTTGTATAACGGGTGTAAATCACATACCCTGAAGCAATACAAAATGTGTATTAATGAACGTGACGTAGATCTCTTTTTTGCACCTGGAAACTTTTGCCTCTCCCTTGTAGGATTTTCCAGAATTAAATCAAATAAAGGTAAATAATTATTGTGTATTTTTAAATCTTTATTTTAATTTACTGAACTAAATTTTAAAAAAACATGATTTATTTTAAAAGCTTGGTAAAAGTACGAAAAAAGTTTTTTTCTATTGATATAATATTCTTATGCGTTAAAAATCAAATATGAGTAACAAAACATGATTAGATACACATGTACATGTACAGTGTAAACAAAATGAACTGAACTGAGATACAATTCCCATATATATATATATATATATATATATATATATATATATATATATATATATATATATATATATATATATATATATATATATATATATATATATATATATATATATATATATATATATATATATATATATATATATATCAGTTTCTGTTCTCTTTCTCTGAAGAATGAACTTCCGGAAAGTGGTCCTTATCTACGTTCTAATATTCGCCTGGTTTATGGTATACCACTTGGTCTTCAGTCAGACGGAAATCACCTACAACGTGGGGCCGCAGTTGACCGTCGGACCAATGGGGGAGACGTACTACTCCCCTCCCCTAATGGGAAACTACTATAATCCTATGATGCCTAACAGTTTGATGGGATCTGGCGACCTCGTTGGGATCGGTCTCGTGGGATACTTGATCTGGACCTGTAAGTCCTAGTGTGTATTAAATGTGTACATTCAAAATTATCATTATTTAGACATCTTGACAATCAGTGGATAGAAGCAAAACATGGGTAAACAGGAAGCGACTATTGTGATAAGTGAGGGACTGGGGATACATTACAATTTGTAATAAAGGTCATTATTTTCTTTCAATTCATGTCTTCTGATGACATCTTAGGAGAGATAATTCTACATTAGGGGGTGGGGATGGGGTTGTTACACGATTATGTAAGGTATAGATTATCACATCAAATTATGACTCTAAAATCTTAAGGATAATACAAACCCATCAAACTGAATCTTTTCCCAATGGATCAACAAGTTTCAAATTCATATTTGATGACATTAAAGTATATAAACCGTTTTTCTATATAATATTTTTAGTAACCTTATAATTGTAGCAATTTAACGCTTTTAATTTATACGTGGACTGACAATGAGTACACATTAAAAAAGCTTACACTTACAATCTTTAATGATTTGATTTAGAACATGATTCTTTGTTTTTACATGTATGATTGATATATGATCTGTGCAACTTATTAGAACTAATTTTTCCTATCACTTTTAAATGTTGCATAATTTTCAATCTGAAGATCTTCCACAATCTCTAGTTCAATTTAACTGATGACAACCGTGAATTGATTTCGATACATATACAATGAACCTATGATAACTTTGTGTTAATATTCTTTTAGTATTGAAACTTCTGATCCCGATTATATTTATATCTGCCATAGGACAGTCCTCAAGGTAAGTTGCATGTATATTCAGTTTTGCTGAATACTACATTAATATATATAATTTTGAAATAAGTTATATCTTCACAAAGTATATGTAGCATGTACACATTCGACCTTTTTTTGGCAAATGAGGTCACTGTATGGACCATTAAATGTACGAAATGTTCACTCTAAAAGAGTTGAAATTCTTGTATCATTAACTTACATGTACCTGTCAATAGTCTGCCTTAAGTTTGTTCTTTCTTCTTTGTTCTTTTTTTGTGATTTTTTTTAGAGATTGCTAAGAAGAACTTGCTCGTGTATATCAAATTAACTCTATACATGCATGAGATAGGGCTAGGAGGGAAGATGAAACATTAAAAGAAAATGGCACAATTAGTTTATTCTTCTTTGCTTTATGCCATTTGAAAATTTCATTCAAGTCTTAATTTAAAAAAAAAACGGTCAAAATCAGAAATAACAAGGGTTTATTTCAGCAATGGATTCTATTTCGCATTCCATTTTGTTTTGCTGTGCAAAAAAATAACAACCTTTATTGTGCTTGCTTTTAGACCTTAGAATAATGTTTATTTTTTACCATTTTTACGAAGGCTATTAAAATTTTTAATTAAACTTCAAACAATTTATTTATTTAAAAAAATTACTCTATACATATATACATGTAAAGACTTGTGTGACTTTGAGAATGCAAGATGTACATGCATCTGACTGAAAATTAAGAATTTTCTATCAGCTCTTAGTGTAGTGAAGTAATTATTTTGCCCCTGGATCGAAAGATCTAGGGAGTATATTGTTTTTACCCCGTCTGTATGTTTGTCCTTTTGTCTCTCTGCCTGTCTGACTGTTGTCAACTTTAACCCAGCCCATAACTATTGAGTGGGTGAGGTTATGGCTTTTATATTTCCCAGGTGTATTACTTGTGACAAGAACTTCCCAAGGGTAGCTGCAGATCTGTAGCGTTATGGTTTTATATATTATATTTGTCTTTGACCATAACGCTACAGATCCCGTAATGCAAATCAAAGTACTGAAAGTACTGGGAAGCGCTAAGCATATTGATTTGAAATTCATCAGAATTATTTTTAATTTAAATTTCCTGTTGTATTGAATTTTAAGCAATACATGTCAACTTTTGAAAATTCCCATGGGGGATTTTGCGCGTGACGACAATTTGATGATTTAATAATTTTCCAAATTGTTTTGTGTGTGAGATAAAAATTTATAATCATGCATTGACTGTAAAAATTTACTTACTTAAAGGGAATAAAGTGACACTTAATTATTCAAAAGGGTACACACCAGAAAGAAATGTAAATAAATAGATGAGAGTGACAATTATTAAGCAAAAACCAGATATTTAAATTTGGAAAAATAAAACTTTAATTTGTATGTGTTCTTTGTGATGTATTAATGAGTGATAGCAATGTTTTCAATTTTAAACAAAGTATTTCATAATCATTTATTTTCACTATAAAATGTCGCGAAATTAAAGCTTTGAAAATTGTCGTCACGCGCAAAATCCCCCATGGGAATTTTCAAAAGTTGGCATGTATGCATGTAGTTGACTTGGGTGAGCACATTTGTTTGGTACATTATCAAATATGTTAGTCCTGAAAACTTCCCGTTGGATTATGAAGTTCAACATTGTCTTATGCCTTTTATTACATTTTTACCCGTGAAATACTGTAATTTATTCATTGAATAAAAATGATATCCTATCACAGTGTGAAAGGATATCAAAATGATATCCTGTCACAGTGTGACGAATATCAGAAGTGCGGGAAAACTCTCGATTACCCTTACCATAACGAAGATTGCCGTAAAAAAATCTTCCTTGACCTAATATAAGATAGATGGAAATAAATAAACCATTCTGACAGCGAATAAATCTGTCAAAATTACCAAACATATGTTGCTAAATCAATGTTTACAGTGTTTTCACCTCACTTAGTTATGACGTCTCAACCGCTCAACTATGACGTCACGAGCCTATGAATGTATTACAAAAAGACAGAGGCAAAGGAAAAATCAAAGATTAAAAAAAGATGTAATAAACAGAAAATTCAATGTTTTGTAGTTGAATATGGAATTTATTTCACTCGTGAGACAGGATTTTTTG
This sequence comes from Saccostrea glomerata, assembly GCA_003671525.1. Taxonomy (NCBI): domain Eukaryota; kingdom Metazoa; phylum Mollusca; class Bivalvia; order Ostreida; family Ostreidae; genus Saccostrea; species Saccostrea glomerata. Next base: position 923,853 of record PRKT01000168.1, on the reverse strand, counting down.
CTTCGCACTCGTGAAAATATCAAAACTCCTGTCCCACTCGTGAAATAAATTCCATATTCAACTACAAAACATTGAATATCCTCTATTTATTTTCTTCTGTCAAAAAGTCAATCAATATCACATACATGAAATTGCAAGAAGATATTTCTCCGTGTAAAAATATTTTCTTTCTTTATCGCCTTGTAGGAATCTATTATAGGTAATATTTACGTATAAATTGCTATTTATTGGAAGGGAGATGGTAATCGAGTTTTCCGAGGAAACTTGGAGTTTCAATGTAGCGATACAATTGCTGGAAAATGTATATTTTGAAATAAATTTGAACACTTGAAAATGTCGCTAAAATTACTCTTATTTTTGTGCAACACAGAAAGCTAAAATCTTCTGGTGATTATCTTAAATAATAAATTCATTCCGCTTTTACGAGTGATTCAAATTGAAGATTGGTATCATGTTTGTAACATAGTCATGTGACAAAACTCTATGTAAATGAAACAGGCATTCGTAGAATTAACGCCCTTTTTGTCAGATACATTTAATAGGTAAATAAACATTTGAATATAAAACTATTATATTTATCTTTTGATGCTATCCTTTAATCTATGATTTTCAAATACATGATTTATGGCATATTTGCAGTAACAATTGTGTTGATATCACAATATGTTTTACTCATTTGTAAATATTACTTTTTTACAATAATTTATTTTACATTTTTCCTCTTTGGAATAAAAAAATTCATTAAACCCCCAAAGCATTTTTGACTATTGTTAAAATAATTCAAAATGCTTCAATATTTTTTTACGGACGCTTGATGCTTTACACCATTCTTTACTTGTGTATATGTATGATCCTCACTACCATGCAAAACATGCTGAGAGGAAAAACATATCTACGGCATTGTTGTGCTAGTTGAAAAGGAATAAGGAAAATAATTGCTCATCATTTTTCTGCTATTTCAATGATAACTAATTCAAGAGACCAAGAAAGAAAATATATGCAAGTATTAATCTTAAGTATTAATTAATCCTCATGAAGATATACAACATTGTTTTTATTCTGTTTTTATTTAATCTTCGTTAAGAATCGGCAACACAGCTGAGGCACATTTTTACATAAACTATTTCTTCCTTATAGTTTCCTACTTCAAGTATTAAACTGTTTGCTTAACATTACATAAGCCCTATTCCTGTCCATTGCTAAGAACGTTAATTAAGGTTTTAGCATTTTTCGCCACACTACACACACAATTTTAAGGCACAATATTCCGTGAAATAAGTTTATGCTATTTGAATGGATTCGATGAAAACACAACCACCACATACCCTACATGTCTATACACCCACAGAAACTGCCTTTCCTTTCGAATTATTTACATAATATTTTTTACTCATATGATACAAGTATAGAGTACAACACAAGTAAAGACATTAAAAAGACAGTCCATGAATGCATTGCACTTTGTAACTAATTGATACTTCACTGATAGCTCTCAGCATGGTGCAAGGTGTTAAAAGGAAGGCTTGTTTTAGTGATATTGCCTGAAGTAAGGTCTAGAAGAAATAAATAATAGTTTATATGGATATAAGTTATAAAAAACACACCATATTATGTAAGTAGTACATTGTTAATCAATTTTATTCTTTTTTAATACTGAATACTAGTAACTCACTTCCAGTTCGAGATTTATAAAACTTAATTACTAAAATCCTATCTGAGTTTTAAATCATGTACTTATTCAATCACTATATTGCATGTACATGAAGAATAATATACTGATTTTAATTAATTATTTGCGCAATAGATGCAGCAATTATTAGCTACATTATACAAAAGTAATGTGTACCGACATGATTTAAATGAACTACAATGTATAGAGAAGAGCATGATAAGAACTGCTTTTATCTACTCTTTGTGGAATATCCCTTTATCTTACGAATTGCTTCCTACTATTAGAAATACACGTAACGCAGCAGTACACTAAAATAGCAGGAAGAGAGTCAGGGATTTCCAGTTGCATATTTTTAGAATAACAAGAGGAGTTATCTAACTTGCTTATAGTGGCGCTGGATCGCGAACGGAAGTAGATTTACGCTGACAGAAAGCGCTTTGCGCTGCGCTTAGCGCTTAAAAAGGTGCAATTTACGGCGCAATATTTTTTTGCGCACTTTTAGGAAGAATTTCTCCACTTTCTAGCATTGGTTAATCAACTACCTTTCACTCCCTATTTCAAGACACATTCTGTAGCCAATATGTATATTTTATCCACCTTCCAACCATTTATAGTTGTCTCTACAGGCAATAAACTCACTTGAAGTGAAGTTTCAGCAATCTAACAAATAATTTTTATCAAGCTAGTTTATCACATGTAGAGACGACTATAAAGGGTTGGGAGATGGACAAAAAATACAGATTAGTTAAATAATGTGCCTTGACTTAGGGAGTGAAAGGTAGTTAATTGACCAATGCTGGAATGTGGAGAAATTCTCCCTAAAAGTGCGCAAAAAATAATGCGCCGTAAATTGCACATTTTTTGCATTACGGGATCTGTAGCGTTATGGTCAAAGACAAATATATAAAACCATAACGCTACATATCTGCAGCTATCCCAAGGGTACCACCAGATTTGACCTCTTGACCTTGGAGTTTGACCTACTTTTACATAAAAATATCACACTTTAACCTTGAAGATACATATAAGAGTTGGAGCTAGGGCTTTCATTCCTGAAATGTGTGTTCACTGTGACAAGACCTTTCAGCTGGTATAAATGTTTTAGACCTTTACCTAAGAGTTTTACCCACTTAAAAAAAAATAACCTTCCTTTTGGGTACCAACACATTTGAGCTTCAATTGGTCGCCATTAGCTGCCATACAGGGGCATCAGTGTTTCACAAACACATCTTGTTTTTATTATGCATTTTTAGGTCACCTGCAGAATAAACTCAGGTGACCTATTGCTATCCGTTTTCGTCCGTCGTCGTGCGCCGTGTGTCGTGTGTTAACATTTGAACATTTTCAGCTTCTTCTCTGAAACCACTGAACCAATTTCAACCAATTTTGGCATACAGCATCTATGGGTAAAGGGGAACAAAAATTGTGAATTTCATGGTCCCTGCCCCCTCTGGGGCCTTGGGGGTGGGGCCAAAACCACTAAAATAAGTGCAATCTTTAAAAATCTTCTTCTTTACTCCTGGACATCAAGCAGTCAAACTGTTGGTATGATTGTAATCAGCATTGAGTCCTCTACCAAATTTGTGAAATTCATGGCCCAAGGGTCAGGGGTTCTAGTGCTAGGGTGGGGCTCTATTGATTATATAGTGAAAATGCATAAATTCTTTGAAAATCTTCTTCTCTGCTCCTGGGTATCAAATAAACAAACTAAGTACATAGTTATGATGAGCAAGAGCGCCTTTTTCAGATTTGTGAATTTTATGGCCCCAGGGGCAGAGGTTCTGGTGTAAAGGCGGAGCTCTATTGATTATATAGTGAAAATGCATAAATTCTTTGAAATCTTCTTCTCTGCTCCTGGGTATCAAACAAACAGGTGAAGGACATAGTAATGATGAGGAAGAGTGCCTCTTTCAGATTTGTGAATTTTATGGCCCCAGGGGCAGGGATTCTGGTTTTAGCGTGGGGCTCTATTGATTATGTAGTGAAAATGCATAAATTCTTTGAAAATCTTCTTCTCTGCTCCTGGGTATCAAATAAACTAAGTACATTGTTATGATGACCAAGAGTGCCTCTTTCAAGATTTTGAATTTTATGGCCCCAGGGTCAGGGGTTCTGGTGTTAAGGCTTGGCTCTATTGGTTATATTGTGAAAATGCATTAATTCTTTGAAAATCTTCTTCTCTGCTTCTGGATATTGAAAAAACAAAGTACATAGTTATGATGAGCAAGAATGGCACCTCAACCAAATTTTGGTTTTTTATGTCCCCTGTATCAGGGGTTCTGCTATTTGCTTTAGGGGAGGGAGGCTCTTTTGATTATATAGTGAAAATACATTAATTCTTTGAAAATCTTTTCCTTTGCTCCAGGGTATTAAATTAAAGTTTATATATATTTATGATGAAAAAAGGTGCATCTAGCAATACAGTGAATTTTATGCCCCCTGGGTCAGGGGTGGGGGCGGGGGGTACTTAGTCTGAAAATAAATTAATGCTTTGAAATCTTCTTTTGGTATTAATCAACCGTTTATGATGAAATAAAATTTATGATAAAATTTTCAAAATTTTGAAATAAATGGCCCCAGGGTTAGTGGTTCCTTTGGGGTGAGGTGCATAACTTTTTATAAAGTGGAAGTGCATTTTCTCTTTGTTACTCTGATCTACTACTGGGTATTAAGTAACTAGAGTAAGCATGCTAAGTGTATAATTATGATAAGCAATACTGCCCCTTTCAAAATTATGAATTTCATGGCCTCTGGTTTAAAACACGAAATAAATTCAGTTGTCAGAAGTTGTTACATGATCCTCAGGTGACCTATAAGGCCCGTGGTCGTCTTGTTGAAAGTAAATCAGAAATAATTACATAGAACTAAATTTTTCAGAAACTCAGACTGATGGTCATCGACGAAGATCACTAAGATAGAAGTGATGTCAAGAGTTCTTTGGGAATAACAGCGTTCACTTGCTTACTGAGAAACAGACAAATAAAATTTAGATTTAAATATCACAGGGAAAATTGTTTGACTGTTATTATATAGTGTTATACCTCAAACTAGTACTGAAATAAAATTTAAATATTGTCCATTTTTAAGCCAATACCTGGTTACATTATGATGTGATCGATCGATTATGCGTTGTTTATTGTCCCATCCGAGAATGTTTCACTCATACTGTATTGGGTATTATATACTCGTATATTATATTGAGATTTTTCGATACCTTATAGACACACACGCCAATCTTAAGTTAAAGTGAACCTCGTTGACCCATCTGGATTCCTGCAAGATTTAATATTTAAATTAGCTTCTGTTGTATCAGTTCATGTCTTGCATATTAACTATACCTTGACTTCAGATAACTTTTTTGATGAAAAATAGATACTTCCTGAATTTTTGTGCGGGAGAGAATAAGTCCTATGAGTAAATCTTTCCCCGCACTTAGTTGCACCGATACAGAGATCCTATATAAGGAATTGTAGCCAAAAACAAAAAATGGGTAAATTCATTGCATTGATTTTTGAATTATTGAAAAAGACGGGTTTATTTATAGCAGAAAAACCTCCCACTCTCTCTCTACTTCCTTTTTTACTCTCTCACCACACTCTCTCCCCACTTTTTACTCCCAACTCTCTCCTTTAAATCTCCCTATCTCTGTCCCTCTCTTTCATCTCATCATCTCTTCCCTCTCCCTGTCCACTCTGTCTACTATCTCTCAATCTTCCCATCTCTATCTCCACTCTCTCTTTCTTCTACCCTAACTCTTTTTCCTCACCCCGCACTCACACTCTCTCTACTCCACTCCCCCCTCTCTCTTGCAACTTTATCTCTCTCTCTCTCCCTCTCTCTCTCTCTCTAATCTCTCCCCTCTTCTTTCATCCATACACTCTTTTCTCTCCCCCTCACACACTCTCTCGCTCTCCATATTCTCTCTCTACCTACACACTCTCTTGTTCTCTCCCCACACACTCTCTCGATTTCTCTCCCCACACACTCTACCCACACACACACTCTCTCTCTCTCCCCACACACTCTTCTCTCTCTCTCTCTCCCAAATCTACTCTCTTTCTCTCCACACACTTTTTCTTCCCACACACACTCTTTCTTCCACCCCACACACACACTCTCTCTCTCTCTCTCTCTCTCTCTCTCTCTCTCTCTCTCTCACCCACTCTCTCTCCTCTCTCTCTCTCTTCTTTATCTCTCTACTCTTTTACACTCCCTTTCTTTATTTTTTTTTATACTTTTGACTCATTTTCTTTCCATTATTTTTACTTTTCACAATTTGTGAAATAAACTATTTGTATGCATGATACATAGATTTTTCAAAATTATGCAAAATAAACATAATAGAAAAATACTTATTATAATGGAATAAATGATTTTTTTTTATCGTAAATATAAAAGAAATTAGAGAATCTTTGTTAATATTTACATTTGCAAATATCTTACTTGGATGAACCTATTGAAGAGAAAATACGTTCAATTCTGTGTGGATTTCATTTGGGGGTCAGAGATCATACCGCGACCGGATCGCAGAGCGATGTGATATTTTGACCAAACAACTTCTAGGTCATTGCGCGTCACTACATAGCAATACGTTGGCCCGTTCGTGTAATGAATGCAATTTAACTCGAATTTTCTATCAGCTCTAAGTGTAGTGAAGTAATTATTTTGCCCCTGGATCGAAAGATCTAGGGGGTATATTGTTTTTACCCCGTCTGTATGTTTGTCCGTTTGTCTCTCTGCCTGTCTGACTGTTGTCAACTTTAACCCAGCCCATAACTATTGAGTGGGTGAGGTTATGGCTTTTATATTTCCCAGGTGTATTACTTGTGACAAGACCTTCCCAAGGGTAGCTGCAGATCTGTAGCGTTATGGTTTTTTATATAATATTTGTCTTTGACCATAACGCTACAGATCCCGTAATGCAAAACAGGTGCAATTTACGGCGCAATATTTTTTGCGCACTTTTAGGGAGAATTTCTCCACTTTCTAGCATTGGTTAATCAACTACCTTTCACTCCCTATTTCTAGACACATTCTGTAGCCAATATGTATAATTTATCCACCTCCCAACCATTTATAGTTGTCTCTACAGGCAGTAAACTCGCTTGAAGTGAATTTTCAGCAATCTAACAAATAATTTTGATCAAGCTAGTTTATCACATGTAGAGACGACTATAAAGGGTTGGGAGATGGACAAAAAATACAGATTAGTTAAATAATGTGCCTTGACTTAGGGAGTGAAAGGTAGTTAATTGACCAATGCTGGAATGTGGAGAAATTCTCCCTAAAAGTGCGCAAAAAATAATGCGCCGTAAATTGCACATTTTTTGCATTACGGGATCTGTAGCGTTATGGTCAAAGACAAATATATAAAACCATAACGCTACATATCTGCAGCTATCCCAAGGGTACCACCAGATTTGACCTCTTGACCTTGGAGTTTGACCTACTTTTACATAAAAATATCACACTTTAACCTTGAAGATACATATAAGAGTTGGAGCTAGGGCTTTCATTCCTGAAATGTGTGTTCACTGTGACAAGACCTTTCAGCTGGTATAAATGTTTTAGACCTTTACCTAAGAGTTTTACCCACTTAAAAAAAAATAACCTTCCTTTTGGGTACCAACACATTTGAGCTTCAATTGGTCGCCATTAGCTGCCATACAGGGGCATCAGTGTTTCACAAACACATCTTGTTTTTATTATGCATTTTTAGGTCACCTGCAGAATAAACTCAGGTGACCTATTGCTATCCGTTTTCGTCCGTCGTCGTGCGCCGTGTGTCGTGTGTTAACATTTGAACATTTTCAGCTTCTTCTCTGAAACCACTGAACCAATTTCAACCAATTTTGGCATACAGCATCTATGGGTAAAGGGGAACAAAAATTGTGAATTTCATGGTCCCTGCCCCCTCTGGGGCCTTGGGGGTGGGGCCAAAACCACTAAAATAAGTGCAATCTTTAAAAATCTTCTTCTTTACTCCTGGACATCAAGCAGTCAAACTGTTGGTATGATTGTAATCAGCATTGAGTCCTCTACCAAATTTGTGAAATTCATGGCCCAAGGGTCAGGGGTTCTAGTGCTAGGGTGGGGCTCTATTGATTATATAGTGAAATTGCATAAATTCTTTGAAATCTTCTTCTCTGCTCCTGGGTATCAAACAAACAGATGAAGGACATAGTAATGATGAGGAAGAGTGCCTCTTTCAGATTTGTTGAATTTTATGGCCCCAGGGGCAGGGATTCTGGTTTTAGGGTGGGGCTCTATTGATTATATAGTGAAAATGCATAAATTCTTTGAAAATCTTCTCTGCTCCTGGGTATCAAATAAACTAACTAAGTACATTGTTATGATGACCAAGAGTGCCTCTTTCAAGACTTTGAATTTTATGGCCCCAGGGTCAGGGGTTCTGGTGTTAAGGCTGGGCTCTATTGGTTGTATTGTGAAAATGCATAAATTCTTTGAAAATCTTCTTCTCTGCTTCTGGGTATTGAAAAAACAAAGTACATACTAGTTATGATGAGCAGGAATGGCACCTCAACCAAATTTTGGTTTTTTTATGTCCCCTATATCAGGGGTTCTGCCATTTGCTTTAGGGGAGGTAGGCTCTTTTTATTTTATAGTGAAATTACATTAATTCTTTGAAAATCTTTTCCTTTGCTCCAGGGTATTAAATTATGCCAATTATCTAAGTTTATATATATTTAATATGATGAAAAAGGGTGCATCTAGCAATACAGTGAATTTTATGCCCCCCTGAGTCAGGGGTGGGGGTGGGGGGTACTTAGTCTGAATATAAATTAATGCTTTGAAATCTTCTTTTTGGTATTAATCAACCATTTATGATGAAATAAAATTTATGATAAAATTTTCAAAATTTTGAAATAAATGGCCCCGGGGTTAGTGGTTCCTTTGGGGTGAGGTGCATAACTTTTTATAAAGTGGAAGTGCATTTTCTCTTTGTTACTCTGATCTACTTCTGGGTATTAAGTAACTAGAGTAAGCATGCTAAGTGTATAATTATGATAAGCAATACTGTCCCTTTCAAAATTATGAATTTCATAGCCTCTGGTTTAAAACACGAAATAAATTCAGTTGTCAGAAGTTGTTACATGATCCTCAGGTGACCTATAAGGCCCGTGGGCCTCTTGTTGAAAGTAAATCAGAAATAATTGCATATAGAACTGAATTTTTCAGAAACTCAGACTGATGGTCATCGACGAAGATCACTAAAATAGAAGTGATGGCAAGAGTTCTTTGGGAATAACGGCGTTCACTTACTTACTGAGAAACAGACAAATAAAATTTAGATTTAAATATCACAGGGAAAATTGTTTGACTGTTATTATATAGTGTTTTACCTCAAACTAGTACTGAAATAAAATTTAAATATTGTCCATTTTTAAGCCTGGTTACATTATGATGTGATTGATCGATTATGCGTTGTTTATTGTCCCTTCCGAGAATGTTTCACTCATACTGTATTGGGTATTATATACTCGTATATTATATTGAGATTTTTCGATACCTTATGGACACACACGCCAATCTTAAATTAAAGTGAACCTCGTTGACCCATCTGGATTCCTGCAAGATTTAATATTTAAATTAGCTTCTGTTGTATCAGTTCATGTCTTGCATATTAACTATACCTTGACTTCAGATAACTTTTTTGATGAAAAATAGATACTGAATTTTTGTGCGGGAGAGAATAAGTCCTATGAGTAAATCACTCTCCGCACTTAGTTGCACCGATACAGAGATCCTATATAAGGAATTGTAGCCAAAAACAAAAAATGGGTAAATTCATTGATTTTTGAATTATTGAAAAAGACGGGTTTATTTATAGCAGACAAACCTCCCACTCTCTCTCACTTCCTTTTTTACTCTCTCCCCACACTCTCTCCCCACTTTCTACTCCCAACTCTCTCCTTTAAATCTCCCTATTTCTGTCCCTCTCTCTATCCTTCATCTCTCCATCTCTTACCTCTCCCTGTCCACTCTGTCTACTATCTCTAAATCTTCCCATCTCTATCTCCACTCTCTCTTTCTTCTACCCTAACTCCTTTTCCTCACCCCGCACTCTCACTCTCTCCACTCCACTCCCCCCTCTCTCTTGCTATTTTATGTCTCCCTCCCTCTCTCTCTCTCCAATCTCTCCCCCCTTCTTTCATCCATACACTCTTTTCTCTCCCCCACACAAACTCTCTCGCTCTCCACATTCTCTCCCTACCTACACACTCTCTTGTTCTCTCCCCACACACTCTCTTGATTTCTTTCCCCACACACTCTACCCACAAACACTCTCTCTCTCTCTCTCCCCACACACTCTTCTCTCTCTCTCTCCCAACTCTACTCTTTTTCTCGCCACACACTTTTCTCCCCACACACACTCTTTCTCCCCCCCCCACACTCTCTCTCTCACCCCCTCTCTGTCTCTCTCTCTCTGTCTCTCTCTCTCTCTCTCTCTCTTCTTTATCTCCCCACTCTTTTACACTCCCTTTCTTGATTTTTTTTTTTATACTTTTGACTCAGCTTCTTTCCATTATTTTTACTTTTCACAATTTGTGAAATAAACTATTTGTATGCATGATACATAGATTTTTCAAAATTATGCAAAATAAACATAATAGAAAAATATTTAATATTATAATGGAATAAATGAATTTTTTTATCGTTAATATAAAAGAAATTAGAGAATGTTTGTTATTGGTCTTTTTATTTTAAATTTATTGTTTATTTGCAAAAAATGAATGTATTTTAAAATTATAACGGCAATAACTTCAAGGAAAATACTGTTTCCTAGTTTTCAATTTGAACACTGCGTTATACGTTTGCGTATTTAATTTTATATGCTTGAATAACAAAAACAACATTTAAATGCTTACTAGCATGTAAGTTACACTACATGTAAATGGCAGCTTGAAATCCCAGATATATACAGTAGATGTAAAATATTTGTTGTACCGTTATGAATAGTAGACGTGAGCCTTATGTCCTAAATTATGCAGATGCACAGAGGAATCATAGGCGTCGGGGGAGGGGGGGGGCTAGGCGGGGGGGGGGGGGGGGGGGCTTAGTCCCCCCAATTTTTTTGCAAATACATTATATAAGCATTGAAAATTGGGGTTTACCTTTTTTTTTTGGTTTAGCCCGGCACTTTCAATTAGCCCCCCCTCCCCACTTTCGATTGGCTTCTGACGCCTATGGGAGGTACAAATGTAACTAATTAAATAATCTTCATTTGACCTCGTATGTTATTAGGGTTTTACATTCACTGGCATTTTTATTCAAATGCGTACTGTTTATCTGTTTATAAAACTACAAGTAATCTTGTTGCTTCACTCTGCTACATGTAACCTTAGATTTTATAACATTATAAAGTTTGTACATCGTAAAAACTTACTAGTATGGTATTAATCATTGATTTCAATTCTCCATTTCCAGCATTGATTTTCACTACCTAATTCACAATTTTTCTGCCATCCAAATTTTTTTAAATTTACATCAAAACAAGCAATCATACTGCACTGGGAGGTGCATAAAATTTTTATGTTCATAAAAATGTGATTAAGGGAGTGAAAGGTACATTGTAATTGATTGATTAATGCTGGAAAGTGGAGATATTTTGTCCAGGAAATCTTGAGCTGTAAATGAATTGCATCTTACATGTATCTGTGGCGGTATGGTACCGGGTATTATAGCATAAAACTATTATAACGCTACAGTTCTGAAGAAGCTAGCAGCAAATACGTAATACGCAGAAATTCGAAATTCATTGAAAAGACACTAAATGTCCACATACTTTATTTAAACTAGAGGTACTGTGAGCAATGAGCTCACTAAATGATACCCCCGCCTCCCATATGATATAATGGCAGTGTCCATGTTTTGCTCTGGAAATCAAAAATATATGTCAGATCAAAAAGTAAAATAGGAGGTGCACAATGGCAATATGTAATTAAGAATCTGTGAAAGTTTCATTTAATTTCCTTCAGTGGTATGAGAGGAGTTGGGTACCCCAAAGCGTAACAGACGGACGGACGAAAATACCGATTACTATATACCCTCCCACTTTTCAAGCGGGGGGTATAATGACAAAAGCAAGACTAATTAAAACCATACTGCAGAGCATGATTTGAAGAAAAGAGCAATCTTCTTATCTATGCCCCCTTGAGCCCCAGGGTTAACGCGTATGATAGGAGCATTACACCATTAGTTTGGACTTTCAGTAAGGCGTGACATTCTCGACGTTACCTAATTAGCTTCTGAAATTTACACAGCTTCCCTTCACTGTTGAAATTTACATATGATGGAAATGTGGCCGAATGTCAACTCGTAACTTAAATAGCCAATTAAAAGTTCTCTCACGGCACTGAGGTGGGGCATAAGTCGTCACATCGTTATCAATAACAATTTTAAGTTCCTGATGTTATTAATTTCGTAACCAATGAGAATCTACTTGTATTCGCCATTATGTAGCGCCGAGAAAGTCACGTTTACTGAAAGTCCAAAGTAAGGGTAAAATCCTTCTATCTCATTTTAAAAGATTTTATTATACTATGTTGTGGAAAAATAGGAATTACGAATTTCTAAGGATGGGGTTCATTTTTCAACGTGAATGGAGTCGTAGAAATACCGGCCTGGAAGGATTACTAAGGAGGTGTTTAGAAAGTTCATGATATATTTTTCTTTCATTTTAGAAAAGAAAAACAATGAGAAGATATTTAAACTAGAGGTACTGTGAGCGATGAGCTCACTAAATGATACCCCCCGCCTCCCATATGGTTATAACTGGTGAAAAAGTCCATGTTTCCTGTGGCCGGGAAACCCAAAATATGTGTCCGATCAAAAAGTAAAATAGGAGGTGCACAATGGCAATATGTAATAAAGATTCTGTGAAAGTTGCATCAAATTTCATTCAGTGGTATAAGAGGAGTTGCGGATAAGAGATGGGTACCCCAAAGCGTAACAGACGGACGGACAGACAGACGGAAGGACGGACGGACGGACGGACGGACAGACGGACGGAATTAACGATTACTATATACCCTCCCGCTTTTCAAGCGGGGGGTATAAATACGGGTATGTCACATTTCATGTTCACAGAGTCCATTCTTACTACAGATAAGGTTTCCCCTTTTGTACTGTTGAAACAAGGGCAGGTATTAAAACAGATGAATTATGTGCAGAAAAAATTGGGATACAGCATATTTGTTATTCATTATTCTTCGTCAATCGACGTTTAAACACCGGCAACAAAAATTGAAATAAATTACATGTAATCGCAAATTCCATTTACATACATGTTGCTACAGAACTGTAGCGTTATGGTTGTATATCAAACTATATAGCTACAGTTCTGTATCTAGAATCTATTCATTATACCCCCCGCTTGAAAAGCGGGAGGGTATATAGTAATCGTTAATTCCGTCCTTCCGTCCGTCCGTCCGTCCGTCTGTTACGCTTTGGGGTACCCATCTCTTATCCGCAACTCCTCTCATACCACTGAATGAAATTTGATGAAACTTTCACAGAATCTTTATTACATATTGCCATTGTGCACCTCCTATTTTACTTTTTCATCCGACACGTATTTTGGGTTTCCCGGCCACAGGAATACATGGACTTTTTCACCAGTTATAACCATATGGGAGGCGGGGGTATCATTTAGTGAGCTTATCGCTCACAGTACCTCTAGTTTATTTTTTATGCAAGATCTGGCGTAACATTTTTACGATATTATGATTATCCTACTTTTTATCATAGTTATACTGTCAATATACATGTATTGTGCTTACTAATTAAAGACTACCATGTAAATGGTGATCTTATTTCTTGTGGTAAAAAAATACATAAACAAAAAACTACATGATTACGTACTTTTATCATTCTGGAACGTTAGTATTCACCTGAGCTTCATTCAGTTATTATATCAGATTATGGCTACTAAAATACCTTACGTGCTCAAGCCTTTTTTATCAATTGAAGGATAAGAAAATAACGAACAGTATTCAATATCAATGTCATAAAACAATACAAGATAAGATAGAGCAAACACTGAACTCCAAAACATCAGAGTTTGGATCAGGTGCCATGGAGGAGTGAGCATCCCCGAAAGTACAAAATGTCATGTGACTGTATCATTATTAATTCAAGAAGCTAAATATATAATCTACAACTCAATTTCGCAGATGTAACTATTGTTGTTAGAACAGCTGGTATCGTGCCATTTATATTGTGAACGATGAAACAGGATAACACAATCTGTTGTGCCAGTTCGGTCTGGGTTCCCGGGACCCCAGTTGGTGTACGTAAACTCCTGAGAGTGACCCTCCCACATGAACACCCCGTCCTGTGCAGCATCTGTTCCTCCTATCCAGAAATCACGTGTTTTATAGTCTACAAAA
>PRKT01000168.1:833403-909128 GCA_003671525.1 Saccostrea glomerata | reverse complement strand
CCCCCCCCCCGAATAGGTTTCAAGTCTGGCCAATCCCTTTTTTTTTTGCTTGTCAACTTTACAGGTAAGGTAAAAAAAATTCTCTGGATGGCCCCCCTTTCAAAAACGATGCTACGCGCCTGCAAAGGTTCATTAGTCCGTCGACCCACAAAACCGAAAGTTCACAAGTCCGACGGCCCACTAGTCCGAAAGCCCAATAGTCCGACTGAGAAAAGTTACGGACTTTATATTTACATATCATAATAAGGAGCGATAACTATAGCGATTTATGGAGTAAAGCCTTAAATTTTGTCGATTATCATTATTGAAAATGATTACAGGTAGAGTTCGTCCAGTTATATATGGATATGTTGAGCCATGCCATAAAATCCCGTCCGTTTCCCCAGCGATGGAGACAAAAGTGTAATTGATGCAAATCACCAATATTCCCTTATCATGCACTATATGCGTTTATTTAAAAGTATAAAATTTATCAATTTAAACTTATCTATAACGATTTTTTTTATAGAGAAGTTTAAATTGATTAATTTTAAACTTTTAATGAAACGCATGTAGCACTACCAAAACAATTAATGGCAACAGATTTGAGGTGGTGGATCAAATATTTTTCAGATTTTAAAGCTTACGAAAAATAAATTTCTATACCCCTAGGAAGAAGCCTCCTATGCCGTGAAAAAAAACGGTTTCCTGTCAAAAAAACCCTTATTTATTTACAAAGCATGTAAATGCACCTGGCACACGTACAAAAATTGTAAAAATAGACTGGAAATGACGCATCGAAACCGGGCCCGATCACAAAGTGAGCGCCCTACCACAAGACCGAGTTGAAATGCAGGAGTATGCAAAATATAAAAAAGGAAGTTTAAAATTTTATCAATAATTTTTAGTTACAATATTTTGTGGTTCGAATTTTAGCCCCAAACGTCAGGAACCTAGCTGTTAAGGTTCAACAATATACTGTATACAGGGAAATTTAAGCCCCCGTTTTATTTTCGCCCCTTTCGCCCTCTCCTTGATTGGGCGAATTTAAAACGGGGCGAATTCAAATTAAACCTCATAATTTCTTAAACAGAACTATGACTGGGCGAAATTTAAAACGGGGCAAAATTGTTCACAAGTTCAAACGGGCGAAAATAACACGGGGCGAAAATAACCCTGTATACAGTAGAACAATTGCACAGAGCCCTACTTTGTAAACTGTTTAACCTTCGAACTATATTGGGTTTTCGAACTAGTGAACCTTCGGACTAGTGAGCTTTCGGACTAGAACAAGAATGCATGACACCTTTTTATTTGAAAGTAGACTTAAGTACGTATTTAAAAGAAATAAAACAATCCTTTTGGTATGTCATTTCAAGTGGAAGACAATTAAGTATCATTGTATTTATGTAATAAATTAATATATATTTCTTACTTTTCCGTGAGTCCAATTTCCATAGTCGTACCCAAAAATATAACAGGAACTTTGAAATTGAATCCACCCAGCCGGACAACTGACAAACGGTGCTAAAATAATACAAAGTATTATTTTTTAATTGCCTTTTTGGTCCATTCCATTAAAAATGATTTATACTTAAAGTTGAATTTAATTTTTAGTTTCCACTTTTTGCTTTGCATGACTAGGCTATGGCTTACTTAGAAACTCAACATTATCTCTTCTCTTATAATAGAAAGTAATCAAATGCATGTTTTAATGACAGTGTGATCGAATTTGATATAGAAATTTCAAATCAAACTTCTATTATATTTCGTATGCTTTACAGTTGCATCTGATGACATTAAATCACTTGTCTTTTCTTGGTTTTGATCAACACATTGAGAGAGTGGATAACTTTTGAGTGAACCGATTTTTTTTTATATACAGTTCTCTCACTTTGTTTGAAAGGAAATACCATTTGGACTCTTCGTAGCATACTTACCAGTATTGACAGGTAACGACTTCATTTCCAGTCTGAATTTTGCAATTTCCTCCATGAATATTTTTTTAAGAATCTGTAATTCCCTGTCTATGTACTGTTTGGTGACGTCATCATAATTATTGGATTTCGTCAGTAGTTGGGCAACGTTTCTGTGTAAGATCAGCAGACACAGTACCGTAAAACTGCCTGTATTCATGATTGTGTCAATGATGAGGAGAGACCTTAACATATATTATATACACAAAGATAAATTACTCACGTAGGAAATCCCTTTACTTGTAATTATAGAAAAGTTTTTTTTTCTTCCTCATGTACATGCACTTCTTTGAAAGAGTAGAAAGTAGACATAAGTGCAAGTACTTTCCGGATCAAAGAAGCACCTTGCTTTTATTAAGAAAAAGATACGATGGACAGGGTTTATAGTGTGGGGGTTTTAATTAATGCCAAAAATATTAATTTCACATATAATTTTACTGAGCTCATTATCTGAGTAGAATTGAATAGGTAGCCGTCCTTATCACTTTCTTTATATAAATTACCTTTATGATTTTTTTTCTTTGTTACTAGTACCTTTTTTTGAAGGTTTATTGGGGGCGGGTATATGTTTATTTCTTTATCTGTAAATCTTTATTTTCTGTTTACTTATTTATCTTTTTAAAATATGATTTGGCATATCTGACCTATACATATACACAATTAAAAAAAGTCGCTTTAAATTTTTTTTTTAAATAAAGCTAGAATTAGAACAATCACAAGAATTTTTGAATGATGGCATCATGATAGCGCATTCAGAAAAAAATATTTTAAAAATTGCAGTTTTGAAAAATGTTTTTTTTTTTTTTAAATTTAATTCAAACATTTGTGGTATTTCTCTTAGACTATAATATAACATGCAGGGAACACTAGACACACTGGTAAGGTGAAAATTCCCTTTTGTTTCTGTAACAGTATACCACAATGATCTAAATGACTATAATTGTATCAATATCTTTGATTAAGTTGCAGCAATTTCTAAACAAAATAAAAAAAAAAGCATGTCTGTAAAAAACACAGATTTAAACAAGTCTAAGATTCATCGATATTAAATAATAAATACTATTATTTTGCATAACAGAATCAAGTCAATGTACAGTAAATCAGTAATATTATAAAATACTTTTTAAAAAATTTATTTCCAAGAGCGATATTTTTAATAATAAAAGAAATATTGGGTTAAAAAGGAAAACATTAATCTCTTTCTTTTTTAGCTCATCTGAGCCGAAGGCTCAAGTGAGCTTTTCTGATTAAAATTTGCCCATTTTCTGTCGTTGTCGTCGTAAACTTTTCACATTTTCATCTACTTCTCAAGAACCACTGGGCCAATTTCAACCAAACTTGCCAAAAACGTATCCTTGGGTTAAGGGAATTCAATTTTGTTCAAATGAAGGGCCAAAATTTTCTTTCAAGGGGAGATAATTATGAATTAATGAAAAATTAATCTTTTCAAAATCTTTTACTCTTGAACCATTGGGCCAGTAAAGAGGAAACTCAAGTGAAAGCATCCTCAGAGAGTGAAGAATCAAGTTTGTTCAAATCATGACCCCGGGGAATAGGACGGGGCCACAATGGCTGATCAATGGTTTACATAGGAATATATAGGAAATTTATTTTAAAGTCCTCTTTTCCAGAATCATTTGACCAGGAAAGATGAAACTCATGTGGAAGCCTCCTCAGGTAGACTAAGTGTAGATTCAAGGTTTTTCAAATCATGACCCCCCCCCCCTGGGGTAGGGCGGGTCCACAAGCTGATCAAAGGTTTACATAAGAATACATAGGACTTTTTTTTTTAAATCTCTTCTCCAGAACCATTGGACCAGTAAAGAGAAAACTAATGTGGAAGCATTCTCAGATATCGTAGATTCAAATCATGACCCCCGAGGGTGAGCAGGGCCACAATGGCTGATCAAAATTTTACATAGGAATATATAGGATTTCTTTAAAAAAAATTCTCTTTCAGAACCACTGGGCCAGAAAAGATGAAACTCATGTGGAAGCATCCTCAGGAAGTGTAGATACAAGTTTGTTCAAATCATGACCCCTGGAGGTAGGACAGGGCCACAATGGCTGATCAAAGGTTTACATAAGAATATATAGGATTTTAAAAAAATCTTTTTCTCTAGAACCATTGTACCAGGAATAAAGAAACTCATGTGGAAGCATCCTCAGGTAGTGTAGATTCAAGTTTGTTCAAATTATGACCCCCCGAGGATAGGACAGGGCCACAATGGGAATACATAGGAAAAATCTTTAAAAATCTTCTTCTCAAGGCCAGCAAAGGTATGATTGGTGATATTAATATGGAAACATCGTCAGTTAGAGTTAATTCAAGTTTGTTCATTTCATGACCCCTGGGTGTAAGCTGGGGCCATAATGGGCAATTAAATATTTACATAGAAATATATTTCTATTAGGAAAAATCCCAACAAGTAAACTTTTCAATACTGAGCTGATTTGTGTTTTTTAATAGCCCATGTGCTCAGGTGAGCGTTGTGGCCCATGGGCCTATTGTTGGCAATGTTTTGGAAAATCCATTTAACATTGTTTATAAGTTTTTACGTCCGTGAGGAAATCATGATAAAATCGCCTACGACGTGCATTTTGACTATCAGATTGTGCTTTAAGAATAGTGTAATGAAGTAAGAAGATAATTTTAGCAAATATATTTCATGAGCACTAATACACATAAGGTGACAAGCAAATCAACAGAATTTCTGTAACATAACCGTAGAATCCGAACGAGGGTGTAGGGCACGGGGGAGGGATGCAGAAATATTTTTGTCCATATTTAGATAAGTGTAGAAAACTTCGCTTCTTTATGTTCATGTCCTTTCAGTAATAACGTCTTATAACTTTTCTTTTTTGTAGTACCCCTAAAAACGTCTTATAAAATTTTTGAAGTACCTCCAAACTGAAAATGCTTTTCCCTCCACTACAAATAGTTTTTTTTCGGGCTGTTTAATCAGTTTAAACATAATTATTGGTATCTAAAACATTTCCAAAAACGCTAATATCTCAGCAAAAGTATTTATTCTGTATTTAGACATGGATAACATTGAATTATACTGCAGTAAGATGTATTCCTCAATTTCACATAGTGAAAATCCCTATGTTTAAAATATACTATATACCGGTAGTATACATATGTACGTTTAAGAAAGAAATCATATCAGGGACATATATAGTGTTTATTTTCGTCATCTGCCCAAAGTCGAATGTTACTGATTAAACAAGTTCTTTTATAACCGATTAAATAATGCTGATTGGTCGCACCAAAGATCAAGACTAAAACTTTTTCCCAAAATCAAAACAACAGGATTCGGTTGCAACATTTTACCAATGTTCGAAAGTTTCTTTCCTATCAGATAACATTAATCTGTCGTATATTTACATGTAAAATGAGACACACGTGCGGTCAAAAGTACACAGGCTTAAACTAATTTAAACGAAAATTGTATGATGTGATGGGTGATGCACATTGTGTAATATGACTCTATAATTAGGAATTTAATCAAGGAACTTCTAAGGATTTTTTTGTTGTATTATTTTTTTTTTCTGATTGCTTATATCAAATAGGCAAAATCTTGATTATTTTACTTAATTTTCTTAATTCTTTACCTGAATCTTTGACATTAACGTGTCCGCAATAAATACTTACCAGATATATTTTTGGATTAAGGCAAAGTTATCCTTTGGAAGTTAAAACTTTTCCCATAAAAATACAAAATCTATTTTTAATCTGCGCGAATTTATAGATTGTGATTATACTTACAGATTTTAACCTCAGTTCTTAGTAAGGAAGTAAATCATTGGTTCTACATTTTATTTACATTGAATTTCCTCTCCGGAAACGACTGGAAAACATAAAATAAAATCATTCTCAAATTAACCCTTTTACATGTACTTAAGAAAAAACATACATGTACAGTATTTCTGTACTATCAAAAATTTGTTCCTATACAAATCTTTCCGAAAAAGTCCAACATTTCTAATGTTTTGCTGAGTGAGCATAAAAAACGCAATGTTTGACCGCTGAGTGAGACGTTGGACCGGTCGATGAAATGTTGGACCGCTTACATCACAGAATGGGCGGAGCTTAATATAATTTTCAGTTGTTAGACTAAGTGTTCAACAGTGATGGACCTGAGGTTACACCACGAAAGACAGCAAAATATCAAATGTCAAAAAATCTAAAGAAAATAAAATGTATAACAAAACATTTATTGACTATGTTTTCGGGCAACATGCGATTTGTCGACCCTCGAACCAACTGTCTGCCTTCGGCCTAAAGGCCTCAGAGACAGTTTAGTTCTTAGCTCCGACAAAACGCATGTTGCCCCCGAACTCAGTAAATGTATGATACAATGTAGATGTAAAACTGAAAGTTGAACACGAACACTCTCATGAACTATACCGCTTAGTCGTGCAATTGCTTTTCTACATTGGAAAATAATATACGTACAAACGATATGTTTTTCATGGTAAGAATAAACAGATTAACTTTAAACACGATTCTAGATAAGTACTGTAGTATACACGCAATAAGTCTTCAAACCACTTGATGATTCACCGGATATCATAGGGTAGTAAAGTAGGTTGTGGTATACTCTAGCCTAAGGGCTCATTTAGCTACAGAGGTTAAAATAATACTAGATAGACACATATAAAAATCTTGATTTGAACATCTTATAAACAAGATGAGTTTAATAAGAGCTTAATAAGTGGAGTATGCATATTAAATATGAAGCCTCTATCTCTCATGGTACAAAAAGTTGTGGCGAAGGTCAAAGTTGACAACGTACAGAAAGACAAACAATTAAACAGATAAATAGACAGGCAAGACAAAAACAACATACGCCCCGATCTATCGATTCGAACTCCACTAGATTTAAAGGTCTACATATTTACGCCCCGTAATCGAAGACTCGGGGTTATTATAGTTTTTTTGCCCTGTCCGTCCATCATTCTGTTTGTTTGCAAAATCTTTAGTGGGTGATGCTATGGCTTTCACATTTCACAGGTGTATCATTTGTGACAAGACCTTTCTTCGGGTACCACCCAATTTGAAATCTTGACCTTGGATTTGGTCCACTTTTACAAAAATAACCAAACTTTAACCTTGATCATAAATTTTGAACGGTTTGTGCTAAGGCTTTCATACTTCAAATTTGTATTCATTGTGATACTACCTTTCAATTGATATAAAATATATATTTTTTACCTTGACCTTCCAGTTGACCCACTTTGTAAACACTTTAACCTTAGTCATAACTTTTGGCCAAAGTCTTGTCACAAGGAGTACATTTTGTGAAATATAAAAGCCATAGTTCTACCCAATGAAAAGCTATCGGAAAGATTGAAGTTTTTGCGGAGAAACAAACAAACAGATGGACGAACAGAGTAAAAACTATATACCTCCAAATTTTCGGTTACAGGGCATAAAAATTGATACTAAATATTTTTGAATTATTATCAAGTTTTAGATTCTGACATCCGCTTCTGCATATTGAAAATTGTAAGCTTCAAGAAAATCTCAAAAAAGTGGTTTACGTTAACAAAAAAAAAAACAGGACTTGCAAGTACCATTTATATATAACTTAACTAGCAAGGGAAGACTGATTTTGCTACGAATCTTACCAATAATACTGAATATACTGCTACTACATCATCGGCTAGACATTTTGGTAAATGTCATTACTTTTTCATTCATGGAATATCATAGAAACACACTTGCTGAAAGTTTTGGTACAAATATCTCAAGCATATACTAACATGCGTTGCATTTGTAAACTGATGATTGGAAAAGTTCAGTCAGTATTTATTATTATAATTTTTTTTATATCTATATAAGTTTTTATTACAAATGTATAATAAAATTTATTTACAAGTCAGTTTTTCCGACACTGGGGCCTCATCCCTCACATACCAAAGGGAAGAAATGAAAATCAGCATGTTGATACAGGCTATATTGGCAACTACACAAAAACTTTATCAGTAACTATTTATCAGTAGTATCATAATAAAGTGACTTTATATTGCCGTATCTGTTTCCATCCAACATCGTGCGTTGTCTGTTATCTATGACTTGCCAAACGTTGCAATATTCGATCTTTTCCATATGTATTGTATAATTGATATTAATTTTGTATTATTTTGTATTGTATATTTTTTTCATTTGTAGTGCATAATTTTTATTTGAATTGTATAATTTTCCAATTGTATTAGATAATTTGTATGGTAAAAAGAAATCATTTTTTTGCTTATTTTTTTCATTTACATTGTATAATTTTCATTTGCATTGTATAATTTTTCATTTGTATAGTAGAATATCTTATTTATATTCGATAATTTTTCATTTGTATTGCGACCAATGTATTATTTATTTTTTTCATTGGGAAAGATTTCATTTAATTTATGTATCTCGGGTGAACTAAGCTCCTCTACAGAGGCTAAGGTACTTTCCTCACAGCGGATGATATGTCGTAGGTATCATTTGCTTCTTCTCCACAGATCTCGACCGGAACTGCTGTATCAATTTCAAATATAGAAAATCTATGACCTAGAAGAACCCAAGTTGTGAATTTAATTGATCCCTGGGTCCCAAGATTTATACGATTAATTTTAGTGCTATCCTAAAAAAATCTTTTTTATCCAAATGGGCATCAAATAGTCAAACTATTGGTTTGATTGTGATTAGCATTGACCCCTCTTCAAAATTGTAAAATTAATGAACTAAGGGCCAGGGGTTCCGGGGTTAGGGAGGGGATTTAATGATCTTACAATGAAAGTGCATAAATAAAACAAAATCATGCCTCTTTTGTAAATAAGGCAAAAGTATCCCGATAATTAAAAATGTTTATTTGAATATAAAAAAATGTTTACCCCCTGGTTTGGTGTTTTAGGGAAACTCTAAACACTGCATACCAAAGAGCTCTGTTTATAGGGTAGTTTTATGCAGTAAGAGTGATCTGCCATTAAAAGCAAGATTAATAACAATAAATTCTTATTTATAAACAGCAGTGATTTATCCTCACATATACTCAGTACTGCATTGTCTTTGAACATTTTTCCTGTGGAAATGAGGCAGGTATTTGTACCCTATGCTAAAAATGAATGTAAAAACCTCTATATGCACACCTTTATATGATATTTTCTCTAAGTCCAAGTATTAAGGGCTGCCTTAAGGTTGGATTCTTCTCTTATTTCTTGTATTAAAAAATTAAAGAAATTTTCACAGAATCAAAAAGACAATATCACTACATGTAAGTGATGGTAAAATTAATGTATCAGTGAGATTAAATTTGACCGTTTTATATTAGAGGCAAGGTCAGGCCAAGGTCACCATTTTTTCTGGACATTATTATTTAAAAATGTTGCCAATTATGCAATCCCTGCTTGTATTTCACAAGATTGAATGTTTTTCTTTTTGCATAAAAATACTACCATATTAAGGATAATCGATCCTCAGCTAGGAAGGATAACTCCAAAAATTAAGATTTAATTTGAAATGCATCAAAATAAAGCTTTAAAATGAATTTTTTCATGCAACAATTTTCATTTTATTCATCTTTATAAGATTCAAGGTTTTTGGAAGTTTTAGAAAAGGTTTTATAAAAGTTGACATTTGTACCCTATAAAAGGGAAAAAATGCATACAGTTTTAGAGAAATGAGATTTTCTTGAATTCCAATAGCATGATATGATATAAAAAGTGATTTGTGGTGTCTTGCAATGATAGCAAAAGCCTTTTACACTATGTTTTATAGAATTCATAACGAAAAAGGAAGACCAAAAAAAATACAAAATAAGTATAAAAATCATGACAATTTCTCTGAATGCCTAAATATCTATCGTTTTTTAACCTAAAATATATTTGTTGATCAATTAGTAATTAGAAAAACATTTCTGATATCCAAATTTGCCTTTTCTGCAAAAATATTAGAGATTTGACAATTTTCCCTATATATTATGTTTAACTTTAATTTTAAAGAAATACTGTGAATAAATTTACATAACTTTGTGATTTCAGAGAAACTTTTATGAGTATTTTCGATAACTTAACTGCTAATTTTATAAACCTGAGGATCGGACTAACTTAAAGAGCATATAAGGTGATATCGCCAAATTGCCATAAATAATGTTACTAAAATGAATGTTGGCAAATCCGAATTTTCTTTACTTTCTTAAAGTTTTAAGATATATTAGTTATTTTCATATATGTTTCCTATATTTATTTTTTTTTCAATTTCACATATGGTAAAGTTGTCACAAAAAGATACAAAATGATACTGCAACAAAAACAAAAAGATCTGATCATTTACTAAGAGAGAAAAAATACTATTAACGAATTTTTGGTTCAAATCTGTACTCAGACTGGAAGCTTATAAAAGCTAACAAAGTTCTAATTTGTTAAAAAGAAATCATATTTTTTTAATATATTTCGGAACTTTTGGCTCTTATTATCAATTAAACTTATACTTATACTTGAAAATTTCTTCAAGTTTTTGATTGTGTAAAAATTAAACCAATCCATTGTTCTATTATAATTTTGAGAGGCAGAAGAAAAAAAAAGGATATTTTCATACGCCACCACTCCACCAAAAACAGTCCCTGCTATTTTTAAAACGCGGTTTCCCATTTCTTTTTGAAGCTGTACAGTTGTGACGAGGAAAGAAAAAAGTGATCTTTTAAAAATTTCATCTAGTCAGAAGCCTTAAGCAAAAACCGAGTATATAGATTTGATGAGCAATGACGTTTCTTCCATACTCGAAAATCCATGAGCTCTAGATCAGGCCTGGGGGCCATAAACTAAGACGAGCTCACTTTTGATCTCAGTCTCACTTTTTCCAAAGGAATTAATAAGGGAAAAGTGAGACTTAGATCAAAAGTGACGTTTCTTCCATACTCGAAAATCCATGAGCTCTAGAACAGGCCTGGGGGCCATAAAACTTAGACGAGCTCACTTTTGATCTCAGTCTCACTTTTTCCAAAGGAATTAATAAGGGAAAAGTGAGACTTAGATCAAAAGTGAGCTCGTCTAGGTTTTATGGCCAGGTTCCTGCAGGAACGGACAATGCTGTAATGAAATTGCATTTCTTTCTTTGAAAATTATGTTCCAAGGAGATTTTAGTATAAGCTTAGTGCCTCCTTATAAATTAGCAAGAGTGCTTCTTTCAGAACTTTATGGTCATATGGCCAAGGATTCCGTAGTATGGAGAGGTCACTTTTGATTATAATTTTGAAATGTATTATTTCTATGAAAATCCTCTCTGCTCTTTGTCGTTAAACAAACAAACCAAATGCATATTTTATGAAAAACAAAATTCTTCTAAATTGTGAGTGTCATGGCCCTGGTTCAGGGTTTCTTGTTTAAGGTACATGTATGTCGCTATTGATTGTATCATGAAAATGCATTATTTATTCCTTTGAAAATCTTCTCTCATCTTGTGTTTTAAGTAGATGACAAACTATATGTATATGATAAGCAAGGATGCCATTATACAATGGAATGGGGTTCTGTTGATTACAAAGTGAACGAAAGTGCATTATGTACAGAAAATTTCCTCTGTCACTAAGTATGAAACAAACAGATGCATATAATGATAACAAAGGTTATCTCTTCCTACATATAGTCTGTGAATACATGTAGTGCCTTTAGCATGTTTAGGTAAGGGCTCAGTGATGAGGTTTGGTGTGTTTGATAGGATATTGATTACAATTATATAAGAATTCCAATGGAATTCAAAAAGAAAAAAAAATTGAATGTAAAAATATACAGGCATGAATACTCACTTGAATCTAAATCCTCTTTTTTGCTTCTGGGTGTTACGAAGATAAACTATGTGCATGGTAATGATAAGATAGGATTCCTCTTCGAAAACTGTGGAATTTGTGGCCTTAGGTTCAGAGGATATATAGAAGAGATCTCTTTGCTTTCGAAAGGAAAATGCAATTAGTACTTCCTATTAATCGAAAATCTTCTCTGCTACTTTGTGTAATATATTAAAAAAAACTACATGCAGGTGTGAAGAAATTATGGACAAATGTACCTGTGGCTCTTCCAATTTTGTTAATTTTGTGACCCACGGGTAAAGAGTTCTTTTTTAGGGTGGAGCTGTGTTAATTATGTGGTAAAATTGCATTAATATTTTAAAATTCCCCTTGCTCTTCGGTATTTACCAGATACTAAGAGCATGGTTTTGATGTAGCAAGGAAGCATTTTCAGAAAGTGTAAATTACTCCCTGGTAGAGATAAGATGTTGATGTGAAATAGATTTACATTCTTATTTCTCAAAAATGTATTACTTTCTGTAAATCAGTCATAAATTGGTCTATACAGTCAGGAAGGAGCTGACGTCATTAATTAAATCAGAATTGAAATGTCCCCCTGTTCGTTATTTGTAAAATCATTATGTTGTACAATCAAAAATTATCTTTAGGATGTTGCTTATCATTAAAAGAATATTCATTCTGATGCTTGTACATGTAAGCAAAAGTTCAGGCGTATCAACTGCACAAATTAGACACAGTTCTGGCAGTAAGAGGGTTAAAGTACTATGAAATTAACATTATTTGAATCACGTGATATCATTCTGCATATAATAAGTCATGTACCATAGAAATCACAAACTTGTAAATAAAACTGTCTATACATTAAGTACATATATCTTTTCATTTTGACTTAGCACAAGGTTTCTAGATACCAACAATTTCTCCTAATATTCACCAAAAATAAATCGTCCATAAATGGCGGAGAAATATTGAAAATATTCTGATTATCACACACAAAAGAAAATTGATAAAGTCAAATACATATAAAAATAAAAAAACGAACAATCCAGTTAACAAGGTGAAGGACAAACACATCCCATTTCAAATGAAATGGTTAAAGAGTTAAACATCAGTATTAACGACAAATGATGATACATGTAACAGGGTACATTGTGTATAGGTAATTCTCTTATAAATATTCAGCAATCAACAACAAATCATGCGTCAACCTCAAATTGTAAACAGTTAGTAAACATAATTGTTCTAAAAAGTTATCGCTAATTTATCGACTGTTTATTTGCTGATAGAAGGTGTGCTAGTTGTGTATGATTGCTAACGCTTTCTATTATTAATTTTGAATACGATTTTATAAAAGGTGGTCATATGTTATCTGAACATATGAACACTGAAAATGTTTTAATGTCTATAATAATTACTTCAATTATTTCCAAGTGAAATCTAAATACAGCTGAATGTGAATACAGATGTTTGATGTTGCCCACAAGTATACAGTCACTGAGCTTTTGAATGAGACAAATGTTCTCTGATTGGAAATGAGAGCTGTTGCATCACATCACGTGATCGCCTCTTTGACCAATGGAATGTATTGTACTATCAACTCCGTCGATGAGTAAATGTCAGGCATCCACTGCGATCAATGAGGTACGAGTTATCAAATCATGAGTTTAACTTCCCGTGGCTGGAATTCAGAATACTTTATACTCCACATACTCTGTTCCGGTAATAATTATGTAGAAATTAGCAGATAACGGAAGCTGATGACATCATTGGTATTATTTCGTCAACAACAAGACCCATCACAATGCTGCGGTTACTCCGGTAAAAAATTGTGCAGTAATCTGGAAAATTCTGGAATTATAATAAAAAGAGCTTTTAAAAATCAATCAGGTAAATTGATGCTCATAGAGAAAATATTGAATACATGAAGAGTGTACATGTACATGTATATATGAAATAGATACAAGTTTTTTAAGTCTGCAACGTTTCAACGTCATATGAGATGTGTCTGTTTACATATTACATAACAGTGCACGCAAACCCCCAAAAGATCAGCAAAAGTACATAAATCAAACCCTCTTCAGTTTATCTTAATGAGATAATGTGTTTATCGGACTGACGGACCCGATAACCGGATCATCCCTTGATCAATAACATCGGGCTCGAGAGACAAAGGGAGTCTACTTCCAGAAACAGTTTGCATGCTGGGAAAGTACTTCCCATTATACTTTTCATCCCCCTCAATTTCTTTTATTATTTATCAGGAAACTTGCGTGTTCTGTTCCATGGGATTTAGTACATTCAAGCTCAAAACAAAGATAAGACCAAACAAGAAAACCACGCACAAAGATGCAATTTTTTATTTTGTGTATACGATTGGTCGTGAAGGATGAGAGTCCCCTGAGACTTTTCATTATTCATGCTCTGACATAACATAGTTTGGGAAAACTTTCAAGTAAATAAAATTATTAGATACAACCGCTGCAAGTGCTAAAAAATTCAAGGACAAAGTCATAAAAAGTTTTCAAACCAGGCCCGTTTTTAATGTCAAAAGTTGACTCATCATATCACATTTAACGGTACATGTATTACGTTTCTTTGAGCTTATAAATCTGCCCCCACCTAAACAATTCTTCCCTTCGTATATCACGATAAACCTCGTAAACAAGTTAGAAAATTGTACAAAAACATTATAATTTAAGATATACACTAGAAAAATTATTAATAACCAAAATTTTGCTAAATAACACCCTGCAACTCCTAAACACGAGTTTTAAAGGAAGGATTGTTCACCAAGAGCCATATTATGACAGGAATCTTCATCTGATTGTGCAAAAATGTTGCTTGTTTACACCAAGATAATGAAAATATGACATTTTGCCATGGACATGTATTCATATTTCTAAATGTCAAACCTATTAGCTGGCAGAGTAGTCTCGCTTTTTCTTATAATAAATATATATAGTCTCGACAAAACATAGAGTAGCGTTTAATGTTTTAATTGCATTCTAAGGAAGACATTGACCTTCACAAGTGAGATTGCTGAGGTCATCTTAATAAAGGAATATTAATGTGCTATTGGTGAATATTTCAACATTTATTCCCAACTTTGTTATACCCCCATCTAATCGTAAAAGTACTGTTTGAAATTAAATGGATAAATAAGGCAATTTTTTTTCTAGAGAGCGAGCAATATATTTATTCAACATAATTGGTATTTGGGGTTGAGTCAGCATTCATTGCAGCTTATTTAAGTTACGCTTTTGTCTTTTCTTACTCATTTGTCTCTTGTCTCATCAAAATGTTTTGGTTTCTTGTACTGTGTCTTTTGATGGAAGTGGAGAACGGCAGACTCATTTTCTATACTTTCTCATGATATTAATTTTCTCGTCTTTGCGGAAGTTATCTGTAGTTTAGCTATTACTATTGTATCTTTGAGATAATCAGATTTAGAAAATTTATTAATACTTCAAGGAGCATGCATGTATATGTAAACAACGCTTACAAGAGTTCATGTGAGCACTATCAAACAATATTAAAATTTGAAAATAAACTTCCATTTTAATTTATTCATTCGATGGTTTAGTTTGAAATAAAATAAAAAGTTAATTAATTGTTCTAAGATTAGGTTAATCCTTTGCGTGTGATTTGAAAAATTCAGTATTGAAAACAAGGGGCTTGATCCTGTCTATGGAAAAACATGTACAAGCTGATTTCAATTGACGAATGCACCTCTCAAATGTACTTCAGAACCCCTATTGCTGATCGAATTTTTTGCGGTTTTTAACAATTTTCTCATAATCCTGACCAATTTTTGTACGTCTGGTAGTTATTTTTCAACCCTACTTAATCTAATCGTCGATATTTAGCTCCAAAATACATCACAGAAGCTTTATTTTTAGTCCCACTATTAGAGGTAATTTTTGAAGCCACGAGACATTGACCTTGAATCACATGTTCACGCACTAGGATGCTTATCATCTGTTTTCCTTGGAAATTGTTTTACGGGAGATTGATTAAGATAATGATTTTTATCATAGGAAGCAAAAATATCCCCCGCAACCTTCCTCATGGGGTCTAGTGTCTGACGTCGCATTACATACCCGGGGCCTTTCTGTGTATATCTCGTTAACCGTTTTATCTTAGTAACCGTTTCATTGTGCGAATCAGATTTATGATAAATTATTCCCGATTTTTTGGGCAATAAAAAGCATTTTATTTATCATTTCTATAGAAGTCCAATATAATAATATCATGTAAGGGTTTTGTTTATGTCTTTATAAACACGATATCTAAAGTGTTTTATATACACCAAAATGTGAAAAATGCAAAGAATTACAAATATAAATAATGATGTTTCAAAGCTATGCTTCCAAAAATAATTCAGCACTTTTTTTTTAAACCAGTAATTAGTGTTCCTGTCTGACTGCTGGTAATGCGTGAAAATAGCACTATGTTGGAGCGTAATTGAAGACTATTATTACTCATAGAATATCTTTGGCGATCTTTTTATCGCGATATTTGCATCAAAATCGATAATCTTCCTAAGAGATGAATGAAATGACGTCAAGAACGGCTCCTCCCTATTTTAGGTCCGTTACATAAATGTCCAAAAAGCCATAGAAAGACAGAATATTTTGTGATAGGAGTTCCTAAAGGAAAATATGACTAGAGATTATTCTTCCGTATGCAAGGTCAGTTTTTGCAAGAGTTTATTATTTGCTTGGCGGGGATTTCCCCCATTTGGTTTATGCTTTGTCAACATTTCAGGCCATGGAATACAAAAATGAAGGCTTGCTAGCTTTGTTTGCTCATGTCCGGTTGATTTGTGTCATTTCCCCCATTTAAGTCGTCATTGCTTGATACCATGATGTTATGAATCGTTTGTTCTTGGGCTACTTGCTTCTTTGGGTGGATTTTTCATAATAGAGTTTAAACTCCCTCTAACGTATTGTTTTAGGTTTAATTTAAAACGAAAGGGGTATGTAAATCCTTATAAATAAAATATGAATCAAAAAAGGTATGCTTACCATGCTTATTAGCACTTTGTTGTAGTGATATGTACAACCTGCAAGTACATGTACGTCTTCAAGAAACAGGTCAGTCGTAGATGTAAAACATGCATGGAATATTTTTAATAAAAATTGTTTTGAAATAGGGTTTTCGTCTAGAAGTAGTAAGAGTACATTTGTCGGTAAATATATTTTGGAAAAATTCAAACTTTCTCTATTTTAGATAGTAATTTCTCAATGATAAATCTGCAAACATTGAAGCATATGGGGGGGTTTGCGTGCACTGTTATGTAATATGTAAACAGACACATCTCATATGACGTTGAAACGTTGCAGACTTAAAAAACTTGTATCTATTTCATATATACATGTAAAGTTATTTGTGGTATTACGTTTTTGTGTGTGTTGTGTTCGAATTCCATATCGAATATCTCGGTCATATTTGAAATAGCGTATGTCAAGTACACTTTGTGTACATACTTGCTTTTTGTTGTTATAATATGACGTGTTTGCAAGACTCCGAGGTTTTTATGAAAAAATTCATCTCCTAGTCATTGCACTTAACACTGGAATTATTGAGTGTGTTTTTCGTATGTCTTAAATGTTCAATTCAATCATAATGTGACGATGGCTCTAGAGTCAGGGAAAAAAATGATAAGGAAAATTAAAACATACTGACAGTTTCGTGCTTAGTTGCAAATAACAAAGGGTAAACCCTGTGCCAAAACCTAAGTACTCTTTTTATGCAGCTATTTCATCCAAACAACACTTTGCTCTTAGCAGCCTGTATATTAAAGTTACATGTATGACTAGAGCTTTGTCTTCATAACTAAGCAAAAACATTGTCATTCTTAACATTGATAATTTTGATTGTTATTCAGCCTTAGCTGTTTTTCGTTAAATTTATGAATCTGGCAGTGGGCATCTCAGACAATCCTTCCTTAGGACAGATGTAACAAAGAAAATTTGGACCTAATTTTATTGTAAATTGGCAAAAAATGTTTTTAAGATATTAAGATATGCTAAACCTTGTATGATGTTCACAATTCAACCTTTCTACTGTCGTATATATAAAGCTGTACACCTTTTCTTCACTTCATTAGACATGGAACATGTAATTGGGTTTAATAAAAAATTAAAATTCTACATTTCATATTTACACATAAACTTAAGTGAAGTTGTTATTTTTCTTGATTTGTAAAGAAAGTTTGTATCGAATGACCTTACACTCTTACAATCGTGATGGAGAATAAAAATATCTTAAGATTAGGGGAAAAAATAAGCCTATGCTTCGGTTCAACTCGTAGGCAGCATTCGGGAAAAAGTTATTATTTAGCCTCCACGTCTATACTGTCGTTTACTGATTTTTTATAGTCGTGTACTTATTTTAATTTTCAAATAAAAATCAGTAAACGACAATACTTACCATGGTTTTCTTGGCAGGTGAAGCCGTTAGCCATTTTCTTGTGAGGGTCGCCATTTTTCGTGTCCATTTCGTTTTTCGTTCGACTTATTTTTTTCTTGGATTTCGGACTTAGGCGAGGAAGCTTTTTGCTTTTTGATGACTGCAATTGAAAAAAAAAAAGAATAATTCAGATGTCTTAAATTAAAGTTTGATGCTTATATACATAGACTTGACATCGTTTGTGACATTTTTCAAGACATTTCAGATATACATCTATACCTTTGTGGATTTTTTTGAAATTATATACATTACATATGATGCATATATTAAACTCTCTAAAATATTCTGCATTATTTTAAACTTTATCGATGTAATAACATAATATACATTTTGCCATCATCCAGACCTGATCTTTAACACTTTAAATATAGAATATACATAGGGAACCTTGAATTTTTTGAAACTAATACCTTTTCATTTTCCATAAACAAATCCGACCTTGATATATATATACTAGTATCTATCTGTAGAGATTTAATCTAAGAATAAAAAGGTCACACAACAGAGTTAAAGAAACGAGTTATAGACAGACAAAAACTACATAATCAGTCTAAAGTATCAGGTTTTGTTTCGCAATCCGACGAAAAGACAAAATTCACTTTAATTATCACCTTATTCAATAAAAAGAATGAAATTCAATTATTGCGTTGCTTGATATGAATTGGCCTTTCATTCAGTTAGGGACCTTGAAACGAATCAAGTAGCAGTAATATTGCTAACAATTCCAATTCATCGTATAACAATTGTATAATCTAAAGATAAATTAGGGATTAACGGAGAGCATTTACAGCTTTATCTTTAATTTTCTTTATGGATGGTCTGATCTGTCAACACTGCCGACAGCTCTTCGATTTTGGCTACATTGCTGTTGCATTCAGTCATAAAGGATTTGACATTTAAATTCAATATAATTAAATTTTGCTCTATATATAAACACCTATAAACAATTCGAATTTTCCAACAGGTGTTGATCAGTAATTCTACATGTATCCTAGGCTAGCTATATAGACAGCAAATATACAATTACAACCCAAAGATTTCAAGTCTTACAATTGCTACTTTTAAATATATAAGGAACTAAAAAATATATTCTTCATTGATCTGTGCAGACTCGTGGATTTATTGCAATGAAGAGTCTTTCCCTAGCAAATAGATTCATGTTTATAATAAGAACCTGCTAATCAACATCATATTGTGATTTTTAGGAAGTTTTATGACTGCTAATGCCAGTGCTTTATAAACCTCCTTCCCGTCTGGTAACCGTTACTGTGTTACGATTTACATCACCAGATCACGGAAAATTACAGGCAAAGGTCAGCGCAGCTTGCTTGAAAGAATCATCAGATATATACTGATTTTTAGCTTCACAATGTTTACATGCAGAGGTTAAGATGAACAATCGCCACAGGAGAGAGAGAGAGAGAGAGAGAGAGAGAGGAACAAGAATTAGAATATTTTGCGCTATATGGCCTTATTTATAAGTTTTAAAAACCCATTTTGTGCAACAAAATTAAATTGTATCAATAAATGTAAGCCTTCGTTGTTGTAGTGTCTGAACAAAATACATGAAGTATACAATTAATTATTGTTTTAAAATTTCAGAGTCAACAAGACCTGCAAACAATTTATTAAAAATTTAAAGTTTTTTCCTCAATATATTGGAAGAAGAGATAATTATAATTATTACATAGGCATTAATATTGAAGCCATAAATCGATTATTGCTATTTGACAAAGAATATTATGGTTGACTCCTCAGGAAACTGGGACTTGGTGCTACTGATGTACAAAGGATTGCAAGATGAACCTCAAATTAAAACAATCTTTAGAACAGAGAGCGAATTTAATTATTAAGTATAGAAATTTCATTGAGAAACCATCACGGTGACACAACCATCATTATTTTAAGCAAACGTTTTCTGTGTGTACAATATTAAAAAATCTATTTGCAAGGTCGCATTTGATATAAATTTCCTTTCTAAAGAAAATAAAAAAGATTTTTCGTTTGACGGTGCAGAAATATCGACTTTTTTTTTACTTCAAGAGACCAAAAAATCAACTCTGCAATTAGTGACGTTAGCTGAGGAAGATGGGATACTCAGCTGTCAATGAACATTCTCAAATTCCCTGACGTCATCGATATCTTTTTATGAAAGAAAAAGGAAGTTGAAATAAAAGCAAGCCACAAAGAGTGGGCTGCCAGCTAAAAGGATATTTTGCTTGGATCCAGCACTGTATCACATAAACTTTCCAATCCAGAAATCTGTTTTCCATTGACAAAAATTGGATACAACTCAAAGGTGTTAAATTATATATACTTGTATGATCTATGCATTCTATTGAAAGTCATCAATACGTTGGTCCTTTGGGGGGAAGGAGGGTTGGGTTGGGGGGTGTTTGATGTTAATTAATTATATTTGTTATAAAAACTGAGACAGTTTTTTCGGATTACTACTGAAGTAATCTTTTTCGGGGGTCGGGGGGTTATATTAAAGAAAATGATAATAATTTGCATAAACACTGAGGTAAGCTGTTTAAAATACATTGTATTAGTACGTGCCACAAGGTAAATAAAATTCAATACATCAATAAAAAATTGTTTGCTATTTTTCGTATATTATATATAAAATGTACGAAATATATCTCTTTCCAAATTGATTAAAATACCATGGACAAAATTCATTATGATCTCAAAAATAGCGTTTTTGAACTACATGTAATACCAACATACTCGTGACATTACGCTGAGCTAATGTATACCCATCAGTCGTCTTTATAATGACTGTTTTGTCTGTGTTCGACATTAACTATTTATAATAATATATGTCTAGGGGAAATCGCAGTTTCGCACAAAATACCCGCAGACAAGATTTTAGAGGTTCTATCCTATGAAAAATCCATGAAAAATTTACATCTTTCATGGTAAGATCCATATGTACATGCACAACCGTAAGAAATAAAGAACAATATTAAAAAGTTCTCTGGAAATTTCTTAGTTTGTTACTTATATTTACATTTGAGACGAATAAATTTTAAGTAAAATTGCATTTATTACACAAACGGGCCGCCGTATTGCTATGTTGTGACGCGCAATGACCTATAAATTGTTTGGTAAAAGTTAGTTTACCTCGCTCCAACATTTGAATGTTGACATTAGCAGTCAAGTTCAGGAAATATCTGCATATAGTGATAGAACAATGATCGCTGCTTAGAATAATCTAACTATTTCATAAATTCTTACAATATTTGAAGTCAAAAGCGGTGGTATCGCCTGTTTTAATTTACATAACTCCAAAGGAATTTTATTCACATCAGAGGTTTATTGTACATCTCGTGATTGAAAAATATCCATATTGTTTATCATTTTATCTTTTTCATCGTTATTATCTCAGAAATGTTCCAAAACAAGTTGCACCGTGACAGATACGTAGACAAAATATCACTTCGCTCTGTGATTCGGTCCCGCTATGACCTCTGACCCCCAAATAACCTTCACACAGAATTAAACATATTTTCTCTTCAATAGGTTCATCTAAGATTAGAAAGATATTTGCAAATGTAATTATTGGGATATAAACCTATTTTTAGATCCAGAATTCAATGATTCATCCAATATCTTTTCAGTCTGTGTAAATTTGTGAAAGGTCAGAAGACACATTAAAGCAACGAATGTATTTCTTCAAGTCGCAATCATGTCTAAAATGTTCTCCCTTTAATAACGATCTGTCTGTATGTTCATCCCTTAAAGCTATATATAGACACCCGGATATTGATCTTTTTTGACAAGTCTAATATCGATATGCTTCAATGTTTGCAGATTTATCATTGAGAAATTACTATCTAAAATAGAGAAAGTTTGAATTTTTCCAAAATATATTTACCGACAAATGTACTCTTACTACTTCTAGACGAAAACCCTATTTCAAAACAATTTTTATTAAAAATATTCCATGCATGTTTTACATCTACGACTGACCTGTTTCTTGAAGACGTACATGTACTTGCAGGTTGTACATATCACTACAACAAAGTGCTAATAAGCATGGTAAGCATACCTTTTTTGATTCATATTTTATTTATAAGGATTTACATACCCCTTTCGTTTTAAATTAAACCTAAAACAATACGTTAGAGGGAGTTTAAACTCTATTATGAAAAATCCACCCAAAGAAGCAAGTAGCCCAAGAACAAACGATTCATAACATCATGGTATCAAGCAATGACGACTTAAATGGGGGAAATGACACAAATCAACCGGACATGAGCAAACAAAGCTAGCAAGCCTTCATTTTTGTATTCCATGGCCTGAAATGTTGACAAAGCATAAACCAAATGGGGGAAATCCCCGCCAAGCAAATAATAAACTCTTGCAAAAACTGACCTTGCATACGGAAGAATAATCTCTAGTCATATTTTCCTTTAGGAACTCCTATCACAAAATATTCTGTCTTTCTATGGCTTTTTGGACATTTATGTAACGGACCTAAAATAGGGAGGAGCCGTTCTTGACGTCATTTCATTCATCTCTTAGGAAGATTATCGATTTTGATGCAAATATCGCGATAAAAAGATCGCCAAAGATATTCTATGAGTAATAATAGTCTTCAATTACGCTCCAACATAGTGCTATTTTCACGCATTACCAGCAGTCAGACAAGAACACTAATTACTGGTTTAAAAAAAAAGTGCTGAATTATTTTTGGAAGCATAGCTTTGAAACATCATTATTTATATTTGTAATTCTTTGCATTTTTCACATTTTGGTGAATATAAAACACTTTAGATATCGTGTTTATAAAGACATAAACAAAACCCTTACATGATATTATTATATTGGACTTCTATAGAAATGATAAATAAAATGCTTTTTATTGCCCAAAAAATCGGGAAAAATTAATCATAAATCTGATTCGCACAATGAAACGGTTACTAAGATAAAACGGTTAACGAGATATACACAGAAAGGCCCCGGGTATGTAATGCGACGTAAGACACTAGACCCCATGAGGAAGGTTGCGGGGGATATTTTTGCTTCCTATGATAAAAATCATTATCTTAATCAATCTCCCGTAAAACAATTTCCAAGGAAAACAGATGATAAGCATCCTAGTGCGTGAACATGTGATTCAAGGTCAATGTCTCGTGGCTTCAAAAATTACCTCTAATAGTGGGACTAAAAATAAAGCTTCTGTGATGTATTTTGGAGCTAAATATCGACGATTAGATTAAGTAGGGTTGAAAAATAACTACCAGACGTACAAAAATTGGTCAGGATTATGAGAAAATTGTTAAAAACCGCAAAAAATTCGATCAGCAATAGGGGTTCTGAAGTACATTTGAGAGGTGCATTCGTCAATTGAAATCAGCTTGTACATGTATTTCCATAGACAGGATCAAGCCCCTTGTTTTCAATACTGAATTTTTTAAATCACACGCAAAGGATTTACCTAATCTTAGAACAATTAATTAACTTTTTATTTTATTTCAAACTAAACCATCGAATGAATAAATTAAAATGGAAGTTTATTTTCAAATTTTAATATTGTTTGATAGTGCTCACATGAACTCTTGTAAGCGTTGTTTACATATACATGCATGCTCCTTGAAGTATTAATAAATTTTCTAAATCTGATTATCTCAAAGATACAATAGTAATAGCTAAACTACAGATAACTTCCGCAAAGACGAGAAAATTAATATCATGAGAAAGTATAGAAAATGAGTCTGCCGTTCTCCACTTCCATCAAAAGACACAGTACAAGAAACCAAAACATTTTGATGAGACAAGAGACAAATGAGTAAGAAAAGACAAAAGCGTAACTAAAATAAGCTACATTGAATGCTGACTCAACCCTAAATACCAATTATGTTGAATAAATGTATTTCTCGCTCTCGAGAAAAAAAATATGCCTTCTTTATCATAAATTGTAAACTCCTGTCAACAAATTTATCAAACTATATTAATGAAAAGGAATACCAACCTGTATATCTCTCAGTTCATTCCGCATAGTTACCAAAGAAAAACGAACTAATGGAAGAAAGAATTGGGAAGTCCAATTAGCCTCACTGATGCAAAAATCACGCCGAAAACTAACTCTAGCGGAACGAAAAAGCACTCACAGTTGGCAGAGGAAAAAGGAAACAATACATAGAACGAACGTCAGAAACCATCTACCGTAAACATCAATACTTATGCTTAATAAATTTGAAATGTAACATTCGTGCACGCACGTCATGAAGTCAAATAAGCGCTCACTGCGCTGGGCTGCTGTATAAATGTTTATCACGATGACTCATTCACGGTGAAGCGAACACACAAACTCAGAGATGGTTCAAGATTAAAATTGCGTTAGAAACAGTATATACAGGTATACTGTATGAAAAAGGCTCATGTATGCTTAAAAAAGATATTGGTCAACCGACTCCCAAGCTGAATGTTGTATGTACCAGACTGAGTCAAGTTTGGCACGAACTTTTGTCTTTATATTGAAGAGTTTTAAAAAGATGCTATCCACCCGATGAAAACCAAATGCAAGAAGACATAAAGAAACTTGAGAATTATTTATGTTCATCTGTATGAAATGATTGACACCAGTTCAGAACAAGACCAGGTAAGTCTACTTTTTTAAGTTAATTTTGCTGGTATGATAAGAACAGCTGTCTGGTACACGCGCACCTGAATACGGAAGTTACTAAGGAGATAAAAATATAGAAAAGCATGAAGAAAAAGAAACAGAGAAAAAGAGAGGGGCTGAGATACATGTACCTTCAATGTTCTATGAGACAAAATGTAAAATTCAAAACTAGAAATATATTATTGAGATGGTGGCTATATCAAAGGGCCCCGCTTTCAGCTATGAATATGAAAATGTATGGTAGCTGAAAAGGGTTTTGACCTTGAAACTTCGTTCATGGTCACTGCACACCCATTGATCATTGTCACTCTGTGAGTGAAGTATGAGCCACATTGGATCAATTAAGGAGAGAGAAGATATGCTCCGGACAAGAATTTTTCAAATAATTTTGCTATGACCTTAGACTTTGACCTAGAAACATGGTCCAAGGGTGAAGTATGAGCCAGATTGGGCCAAAGAGAGAGAAGATATGCTCTGGACAAGAGATCTCGGACGGACAGACTGATCACTATAAGGCGCCCGCAGAGCGGGACCCTAATAAAACAAGACTTTCTTCCTCTGCAGATCAATTGAGCAAATAATACAATAAACTGATGATACGTGCATGTATCTTCAGTGGATTGGGCAAGCTCGAATGTAGG
Source organism: Saccostrea glomerata (assembly GCA_003671525.1). NCBI lineage: Eukaryota > Metazoa > Mollusca > Bivalvia > Ostreida > Ostreidae > Saccostrea > Saccostrea glomerata. Next base: position 883,633 of record PRKT01000168.1, on the reverse strand, counting down.
TCTATTTTTAAAAGACAACCAAACACAACAGGCCAAATACAAGTAAGTTATGGATTTCTCTTCATATTACAAAAATAAAAGCATTTTGAGTGAATATAAAGATAGTAAGGGACTTCTTTTTGTAAAATCAGAATCAAGATAACTAGGAGTGTAAATATGACCAACAAAGAAACGTTTCTTAATTGAATAATAGCACCGAGAAGATCAGAATAGAGACCTTGTGCATCTATATATAATGCATTAACAGTCTGACTTAGAGACATAATGCAGTCTTTTCTCTGTTACCAAGAAGTGGTGACAGAAAATAGCCTCTTATATCACATTGGGAAAAGTCCACAGAGCAAGTTGTGTGCTAGAAGTCTATAGAGTCCCTTTTTATCCATTATCGGGTACCCTCGGGTGTTCTCGTCTTCAAATGATGATAAAAGACGAGAACACCCGTGGGTTTCCTACGATGCTCTTTATCTTGACTATAATTAAGATGGTATCAAAGAGCAACCTGCGTGACCTTATTAGAATCCCATTTTCAGCAGAAATAGAGTGCATTCCCAGTAAGTAGTCATTCGACTGAGTTATTGAACAAGACTATCAGGCTGGAGGTTCCATGATAAGAATTAAGATACATCAAAAATAGACGACGTATTTTTTACTACTGCTATTTTTTTCAGAAGGAAATCAACAATGATATAGTGATTTGGTATGGGACATTTACCCCCCGAATTGATAAGAATCCCAGAATAATGAAGGTCTAAGTATTTGTTTGTTCATGTTAACGTTGAAGCTAGTATTTTTAGCTGCAAAGATTAGAGGTTTCAGATCGAAATCGACAAGAAACAGGGAAAACATTGTTTTTGGAATGTGACGGTTGTTAGCGACAATATATGCACTGTCTTCGCTGCACATATTGTCGCCTAAGTCGCAAAAATTAATTTATAAATGTACGTACATTTATGTATCTAAGGTTCTATACATGTACTGTCGCCAGCGATATGCGCCTATCCTCTCTGCAAAAATTGCCGCTTCATTTTAGGGATACAGTAATATGGATGATTTATTGATTATTTTGATAAAGAAGGAATTTTCACTTTTTTGAATCACATGATTGACTAAAAAGGCTTATCTAGCCATATAACATCTCTAATATATCATCGAATTATTGTCAATATGCAACAATGGACGAAAATGTTTAGAAAGCAGCAAGATGTACCGTCGTAAATCCTAAATATTTTATACTGAAGTAGTAACAATTTCAGTCAGGTTTTTTTAATTTCAAAGGGAGAGAAAAAAAAACTTTAGAAAATATATTAACTTATTTTGATGTCTTTTGATCGAGGTTTATGCTATTGATTTCTGTGAAACATCAAGAAAAAGTTTTTGCAATATTGTTATCGAAACCGTACATTTGTCTTCTCCTTTCAGCCAATTAGCGCGTTGTTACCGCGAGATCTGCTTCCCGCCAGCCGATAATCATTCTTTTCCCGCCATGTATCTGTTATCATGAAAATGTTCTTAATATGATGTTTTGCACACAAAAGATCAAACATTTCGAGGGAGGATGCATAGCTTCAATTACGATAAAGCACGAAAGCTTCTTTGTTTCTAATTTCAAATTTGTCGTAATGATTTGAGAAGAAGCATTTGTAATTTTTAGTATTTTTTTTTTTTAAGAAAAAAAAACTGAAAAGTTCTAAGAACTGTTTTTGCTCGTCATCATCATTTCAAAGGGTAATTGTCTTTTGTTTCTAGGAAATGGTTTTTGGTTTCTTCTTTTGTGAGCCGGCAGCTGCAGAAGACAAATTTTAATAACTGTGCTAACACAACAGGAAAAATATGTGCAGGTTTTTAATAAGTAAAACCACGTATACGTAATTACATGGAAGACAGGGTTATTAATGTTTTAAAAACATATATATTGAATTTTCCAACTTTGTTTCTTAAAAACAAGTAATTAAAGGGAGAGATGAAAGAAGCAGGGACTTTTATAACAGATAGCGTGCAAACAAAACGCTCGCTTACATGTACAATACCAAATGACAGGAAATAGAGTGTATAGTAAAGTGAATAGTAGGAGGTAGCGAAAACACGTGTTTCCAGCACTTTCAATTCGCTAATCAAAGCAATATCTGGTACTAATATATCGCATCTGGTTTTCTATGATTATTTTTATTAATTTTCATCAAAGAGTTTTACTTTCACCGACCAGGTGCCTTCTTTCAATTTCCATTACCTACGTCAGATTGAAACTAATTTGTCAGCATCAGCAATTCCCGGGTCACGTGACACGGAAAATACCAAACCTCGACCTTTAGCATGCAATGCAATACTTTTGTTCTCTGGGTGTTGTTGATAACAAAAAGTTAGCATTCCCCGCTAGGATGACATTCATAGTTTTCTCTCACGTGATTCAGAAGCAACAAAACGGCTTTTAAGATTTTTCAGATGTATTTCCGTGTTCATTTACAATTATACCTATTGCTCTTTCTAATAATATACAGCAACTATTTCTCTTTACATTCCTCATCACCACCTCACATGAAAGTCGGTATATTTGTTCTCTGTATACGAAGTGAGCCAAGGTAAGGAAGAATCGTCATAAGAAAGTGACATTTATATTTGCGGAGAACGACGTTAAAATAAACTTGTACGAACCACATTTTGTAATTAATTATTTTTTGCAAATTTAAACTTGTCTTCGCTTGCATTCATATATGACACCTGTGAAATCATTTTCAGTTCCATACAAGCAATAAGCAGAGGAAACACCCAATAAAGCAAAAACTTTTGAGAAAATTCTAATTGTGATTCTTAGCATCTGTCGATATTGTTTTTCGTTTAAATAATCTATTCTATAAATAGTCCAGACATACATTAAGTGTAAATTAAAATCTAGGTATTCTGTATTTTTCCAAAGTAAGACCGTGTTTCTGTTGTTACAGATTTTCTAGCTGACTGAATTAACTTTTGATAGCAACTGCAGCTGTTTGCCAATCCGCGTTGTCAAGGTCGCAGAAGATTCCCAGAAACTTCAAAACTGTCAACGAATTTATTTAAATTGTATTAACTAACTCTATGTACGCAGATTCATATCTGTATATTAAGGGCCAATAAAATTTGACATACCTTCTCATCCATTTCAAGGAATTGTAAAACAAAGAACTATTTCATCTCCCAATAATAAAGGCTACAACTCCAATGTTTCACTTCGAGAGCCAGCTTATAACAATCGTTTTCATGAACGCGGTAAATGTATGCATTTGTGTAAAAGACACATAAATATTGTTCACTGAGCGACTACACATAGAACTCTCTCTACGAGCAGCTGAATCCAAAAGATCATTATATATATATACACAAACCACCACAGCTCTCGACCTATAATCAAAGTAAGCGGGAGGCAACTCTTGCAGCCAGTGTCAAAAAGCTTCCGGAGAGTACATATCCAGTTTTGGCGAGAAACTTCTCAAAGCAGGTCAATGTAAGTTTGAAAAAGTACGTGCACATATATCTATATTCACCGCACACGATATTTCATTTTCCATGGTATGATTTTGAACATAGACGAACCAGAAAGGAGATAGAAAGCTGTATTGACTAAATGCAAATTAAACAGTAGTGCCAATTATAACGAGGTTCCAATAGTTCAGTTATAATTTTTGGGAGAAAAGCGTTCGACTTCTTTTGAAGGTGTTAATGTGTGCATTTGTTTGAATTTTTCAAATACTATAATACAAATGTGATTGCAGCCTGAACTCAGTGAGAAATTACCAATAAAATGAATTACACGTTTGACCTCTTCGTGCTGTTACGTCGGTACCATGGAGTTTAATTATCTTTCATTCGGCTTACTTTGGGACTTTTAACTAATTCAATTAACTTGTATTCACAGATTGAAAAATTGATGTACGAACATTTTCCCCTATAATACAAGCACATGTAAGCTTAATGCTATCTACATATAGTGTTCTAAGTGCACTCTATGTTATGAACAGGAAAACCATTTTCACAACATCTTAGGCCAGTTTAAACAGGAGGGGGAAAAATCAATCATATTGATACTGGATGCTAATGATAAAGTTCTGCTTACATTGTCAGAAATTAAGCAATTTTCTGCTGCCAATAGATAACAAGCAAATGATACCAGTAATATCCCAATGAAAATTCAAAGACTGAATGAGGATTCCAGCAAGTCATTGACAGGCCCATTCGATGCTAAATCACTCTGAGAACTAAAACATTCAATGGAGTGTTGATTAGTAATTGTAACGTGTCTCTCAGAGATTCCACGTAATGGCTTCGTTGGACAGTGAAGGTAGAGTCGAGTTCATTACCCATCGACAAAAATTAGTAAAGCATTGGCATGAAACACATTTCTAGCCCGAGTACCATTAATCGCTTGTAATATGTTTACCTAGATGCTGATAAGAAAATCCAATTAATGCGTGTTTATAGACTGTTAATAGTGGCAAAGGCACACTGTAGATAATAAACACTCACACAGGTAAGAAAAATATATTCAGTAAATATTGAAAAACGCAGCAACACTTCATGTTTTGAAGATTGTTGCTTTTAAGCAGAGGAAGAAATGCAAATCAAACGACTCCTTCTAACAGACACTTGAATATATTCATTTACATTTTCCAAGGTCCTCAGACGTTTACTGAATACAAGATTTTTTAGGAATCGAAAAGTATATGTTAAGCACATCTAACATGCGATATTATGAGATGTATAATAATGCTATTCTCGAACCAGTGGTTTATTATTTTCCCGATCTTTATTTAAATATTCATAATAAGCCATAATTATGAATCATTCACCAAAAAAAAAAAAACCAGGACAAATTCAATTATTAAAAAAATCCACAACATTCCATTTATAAATATAGTTAATATAGTTGATCAAAAATGAGCATTGTATAATTTTCATCTAGTGAGCAAGATGTTTTCCAACTTACGAAATGATTAAAAATACCTCTATTTATAATAATTTGAGGTATTCACCGATGTCACATTATGAAAAAAAAATGCGTTTATCCACAACTTGTCTCCTGTGCACACGATATTTTTATCCCTGTATAAACAATATATGATTACAAATTTAATAATGATAACAAGCTTATTTTCCTCTTGGTTGAAAAATAGTGTACATGTCAGTAGTAATCTTCATTATAATATAAAATGGTCTAAATTTACGTAAAAAAGCTGCTATAAATTATATTAATTACATGTATGAACGCTGTCCTTACATGTAGATTATTATGGTAAAATGTTTATAAATGGCATCCTGAATATAACTCTGAGATATGTAGTTAATCATAAGGGAGAAAATGACTAGCTTTCAGACCGTCTTTAAAATATCTACATTATATAGCCTTTCCTTGTTTATTTACGGAAGTGTTCATCGTAATTCTAACAGTGTGTACTGAGCTTCAAAGGAAGCGTTGTTCATAACTGACGACACTTTATGTATAATTTTGAAATAAGCCGTGTAAGTGCAACACTGATACCATCCTAAATGGTAGCTCAAGGTTAAAGTTTTCAAAAATGTAAGCCGAATGGAGGTCAAAAGTTCAAAAAAGTTTATACATAAATAAAGATCTTGTCACAAGTAATATGCATATGAATGTTAACACCCCTAGTATTAACCATTTAGATAATATGTAAAAGGTTAAAGATTCCAATTATTTTTAAAGAAAAGTACGTCATCTTCCAATGTCAATGACATGACGCCAAAAATAATGGTATCTACATGTATAAGGAAAGAAGACATAAATGAAATCAAGAAAACAATAGCAACAACAATTTAGAAATTAAAGGCAAGGTAATAGGTCAAGGTAATAGTTGTAGGTCAACTGCAAAGACATATACTGGCAAAAATGTAGGTATACCCAAAGAAAGGTCTTGTCACAAATATCACAAATGTTGTATTTGAAAGTCCTAACATAATTCTTTCAGGACTAAAAGTTTTTCATATGTAGCTCAACCTTACAGGCAATGATCGAAAGGGTATTTAATGTGTTTGTTCCCATAGAAAGATCTGGACAAATGAAATTAACTCGTGAATTATAAAATACCTCTTGTCAGGCGTTCAAAAGTTATGGCCAACGTTTAAGATTGGTGAGTTTTTGCAAATTTAAATTTAAAGAAGTTCAATTCCAGGAATAAGTAAAGAAGACAAATGAGCTGTTAACAAAAATATCTTGAAATACATGTACACTCGTGAAATATGAAAATCATAGCACCAACCTTCAAAAGTTGTGAACCAAGTCTTCGCAGGCAAACAGAGTAAAAGACAAAAATCAACAGCTAGACAGAACAACCAAAAACTATTCGCCACGAATTTTGACTATAATACGCGAACATTAAATAATATAATACCTGAAATTGAAGATATAGACAGAGAGCAAAGAGATAAATAAATAAGTTTCAAAAGATGAAATTCGCCAATAGAATTGTTACTGAAAATGTTACTTCACATTTAACATGGAATGGCGATTTGGGATTAAAATGTTTTTGGTATAGTTTTTATAGTTAAATTTACACCTACGTGTTCGTTTAATGACTTTCAATAAATATCAATTTAATTCCTCACTACACGTGGTCTATCGGTAGACCGGGTTTCGCTCTATCATTTGTTAAGATGGAAGAACAGGGTTTTCAGATAAAATATATTCAGTGTAAACATGCAGCTTCAAATATATCGAAATCATATTCAATTTGTGATTTTAGTATTAACATGTAGAATAAAGTTCCTTTTGTTGAAAGTTACAATTCTTTGACAAACAAAAATATTCTGGGTAAAAATTAAAATGAGGCATTATTTAGGTTCGAACGTTAACCCTGTAGCAATAAAACTTCAGTAACTTTTTCCTTTGAGACTAACACGCTTACCCTAAGCTAAATGAACAAAGTATTTCTCGGAAATACAGGTATACGATGTGTCACAAAAAATGTATTTTAAAGGTAAAGTAGGTATTTATTCCCTGTTTCCGTACACTAAAAGTATATTCTACGTTTGCTTTGAGGATAAACTTTCAAACAAGTGGAGGGAAGACCCACTCATGTGGAAAAATCGAATTACATGTACATTGTATGAGTAAATGATCCCTTTTTGCTGTCTTTTGGGTGTGTATACTATTCCATATACATGTACAACTTATTTTAATGTTTGTGAGAATTTTGCAAATTGTTGATATTTTACATGAAAAATGCTTGTCAGACGAAATATCGAAAAAAAAATCGCTCGGCTTGTTCGTCCATCTTCTACAGGGTACACAATTTTGCTCGCGTTGTTGCATTTCCTTTTACTCCCTGGCAGTTGATTTTTAAACATATAAACTATAAAGTTATTGTCATTTCATTTTACAAGGTTTCAAGTGACTTTTCTTTTCGATTTCGAATTCTTAACTTTTTTTTTTAAATAAAATATTACGTGTAACAGTTGGTTTTGTATCGGTTAATTTATCATATCTGTTATGTCGATAGGTTTGGAAAGAGGAGGTGACAAGACAGAGCTCTCCTCCCGAAAGGAATTACGAATAAAACAGCATATCTGTCAAATCTAAAAGTACTCGTCTCCTCTTATCCCTCCTTGCCTTAGATACTAAGTTCTATTAAAAATACACCTGAAACATATTGTGGATGGAAAACTTGGACTCAGTTGATCTTAGCATATAATTAAATTCACATAAACACCATCGGAATGGTCTTTCCCCACGTGAATTTGTTATTATAGCGATGTATTATAATTTGTTCCGATGGTCAGAGAGGAACCCCCTCCATGTTGCAGATGTATGTTGTTATATGGGGACTTGCATCCTTGCCAAGGAAAACGCTGCTTGTATATGCTATATACACAATTTTTCCACATAACCACGCTGGACAACTGTCGGAAATTTGGCAAAATTCTTTGTGTTCATGTAATAATTTATATAAAGAATATAAGAAAATTGAAATGCAACAAACATAGGCAATGAAGTCACCTGTACAAAGATAACAGACGCCCGGCCAAAGGGAATTCTAAGAGATGTTGAAAAAATGCCTTGTATCCCTCATTATATTTTTTGGTGCAATCTTAAAGACCGTACACACTCCATCTAATTGAATTCTGCATTAAAGTTTCAAATGTATATTGATGCAGGATGATTTACATAGACATTAATTCTAAGTATGTGTGCATTGCACTTGAATTTAATTTGACAGCGTTTCCTATAAGCAAACATCTTTTTGTTACATGTACATTGTTTAAAGACAAAAGATACACACAAACAATTGTGTAATAAAAATCTGCAAAAGAGTTTGCGCAAGCCTTATTATTATGAAAGCATATTTATCACTAGATTTCAATATCAAACCATTTTTTCCCATTCTCACTAAATCTGCACTGTACGCAAGCATCTGCATGCGTAATTAAATTCAATGCAAATTATAACATTGATGTACATGCAATGTAGATGAAACCCCAGAAATAAATACAATTTCACACAAATCTGTTCTCCTGGTTTATCAAAAACAGAGAAAAAAAAATATGATAAGACGACATCTACATTTGTCCAAAATTTAGGTATGACTTTTTGACGAAAAAGAAATGAAAATGATTCATTAACTTACATATATAGAGCTGTGGTTAGAGCTTATCCTATTTGAAGCGACAATTTTACAGCGCCCTTGAAGTATCACATTGCAATTCTTGGGACCGGTCTCGTTTTCAATTTAATTTAGGGTATAGGACAATTATCACTTTTCTTGATACACAAAATCTGTAGTTGATTAATTCCCACCAATCAAAGAGACTGTAATTAACTTCAAGTCGTGGAACATAGCAGTCGTACGGGCGGAAATTCCAAAAAATCAATTTCTTGTGGTGACCTCGGAAACGTTACTTCTACTTCTACCTATCTAGTGAAATCCGAACAGACGTAAACCTCCTGTTCCAATCCTTGGTAATAACATAAAACAAACAAAATGGACAGTACAATGGTCTGCTTTTCTGAATTCCTCTAATTAAAAGTTTGTATATTTGTAGCAGAAAGTCATATAAAGTCGCTTGGTTCCAACAAAACGCCACTGAGAACTTATATTCGAAAGACCGTTCTGAGCAATTATTGTGAGGAGTACTGATATGAACACTTTATAGATACTGATGATACACAGAGATTGCCGACAAAGATAATGGTATGTTGGTGCACATTGTGTCAATAACAATCCAACACCTGCGAATTGCGCCTATTTTTTGTTAAGCAATACAATACTTATCATCGGCGCCCAACAAAGCAGGCTTGAAACTTTCTGCCAAGTCATATCTATTTAGAAATGACGTTAATCTTGGTGGAAGAGGTTCGTCATTATTGTCGCTTTTGCTACCAAGTCATACGTTTGGAACGGAAGCTATGAGAAAAAGTTGTACATATTATGCGCAAAAATATTTATAGTGTTTTAAGAAGAGATAGAACAAAGCGTATTCATTGATCTTGCATTAGAATCGACTTGCGATTTGACTTTGCTTTACAGAACTCGTATTTCCTATTCAATATCAAAGAAATAACATGGATGTTCCATCACTGACTCTACAGTAGACACCTAATTTCTTGAACTAAGGAAACCTTAAAGTATAATTATGTCAAACAAACGTGTATTTGGTTTTCATCTGTGTGCAAATGAATATTATTATACAAAAACATGCTTACTGAACATGATAGAATGTCAGTTATTGAAAGAAAAATTATGCCTGACCCATGGTGACACCTCTTTACAGGGAGTTTTCCATGTGCCACTAATCATAGACATAGACCTAAAGGTCTGCTAAGTTTCAATATCAACAGAACTAATTTGACTATAAAATCAAAGGTTAAATATGGGTCATGGCGCATCATCAAGGGAAGTATATGCCTTGAGGATTCGAGAGGATTACGAGTTACCCGGGACTGTATCCAAAAATTTGCAAAAAATGTGATGTTAGAATACACGTATAAACTACTTAATTTTGGCCTCTACTCTGGAGGTATGGATTTAGAAATTTTAGTCGAGGACTTTTAGCTCAGTATAACTTTCTCAAGTAACATTCGCTGTTAGTACAATATAATGATGCTTGCTTGGTATATACCAAGAGAAGATTGCTGCATGAATTTTGATGTTTTTTCAGCATTTTTCGCACAGGCCCCAGGAATCCAGGATCTGTAAAATTTACTTTTTGCACCCTTTTATTCACGTATATGATAGTATATCAAACGGATTTAAGGGGGATGTACAGCCATATTGGATGTTTTCAGGTCAAAATTAAGAAACACGAAGACTGGACTAAATACTTTCCCAATATGTCTGAAATTTTAACACAGTGATTATACACTTATACTGCATTGACAAATACCAAAATAAAAGATTAATTGTCTTTGTATTGTTTCTATTGGAGTGTCATCAGTTACAATAGAACTGCGCAGCTGCAGCTCAACTGCAATATGGAATAACGTAATAATTATGTTCAATCGATTCATTAACATTATGGCTACAATCATTTGTTTTGTGTTTTTAATGTCAGTGAACCCTTTTCCCTCAAAGACACGATATCTAACATGGGGGGCTCGGTGACCGTGTGTTTTCGTGGTCAGCCATTACAAGTAGAAAAAACATGAAATTCTAAGTTTAACTTACAGTATGGTCTTTTGAAGTAGACATTTTATGGAATTGTTACTTTTTTGAAGGATCGTGCAACTTTGAAAAGTAGGATCGCACGTATGGTTAACGTACAAACGCATGTTGAATTTGTTGTAAAGCAAACCGGGAAAATTTCCTCCATTGGTTTGTCTTCTTCGTCTGGTATATTACTCCGCTTAAAATCTAAACATTTGTTCTTTTAATATAGATACATTACAAACTAAAAAGTTTTAGAAGATATGTAATCAATATATTCTTTATACCTTGAATCATCATGATTTCGACGAAAAACCTTCAAACTTATCTTTACATGCGGTCTCTTTTTTCTTCGCAGTACCAGAATGTGGTATGTAAATCGTCCATTTCCGGGAAAGAAGAAAGAGTGTTTATGGTGAGTAAAAACATTAGTATTTATTCATGATACAAAGTGTTGATTTTCACATTATTTTCTCACAACAGTGCATCATCATGCGATATTTCTTAAAACCATACAAGGTACGTTCGATTCTTCTTCGATCGTGGTAAACCGAGTAATAATTGTTGCCTATGCTTATCGAGTTATCTTCTCCTAATCATGTTTGTTTATATCGACTATTTTTAAGTGTAGGCCCAGTAAGGTTTTAAGCTACTTATTTAAGAAATATTTTGAACTGAATGGAATGTTTAGTACTGATTAATATTTTTTTCTACGAACATAAAAAGGTAAGTTTGTTATTTTCTTTTTAAAACGTAAATAATCTTTACAATATCAGTGATGTTACTCCCATAAGAGCCTCGCTAAAAAGTCTGTAGACTACAGCCTTGTCAAAGGTAAGATTCTCATGATTTTATGGAACAATGCAAGCGACATTGGTATATTCAGACGTTTTCTATGAGAGGAGGGTGATATGACTTTGGGCATGCTATGAAGTGCATAATTATTGAGTTCTGAATGTGTAACCTACAAAACCAGTGGATTTTATTGGATTATGAGTGAACATAGTGAATTTGAGTGACATTTTGTTCAAGTGTTTACAGAGAAAGCATTTTAGATGACATGCATGCCACATTGTGTACTGTGGTCATGTCATGAAATAGGTACATTTTTATGAATGGACTACTGATAATGTAAGCAAGGGAACATTGCATTCATGGAATTATTGTGATTTTTTATATATCTTTGAATATTCACTAAATATGGGTAAACCAAAGCCAAGAAGAAGAAAGTTCAATGGGGCTACTGGACGGAACTCGCCTGTTTTTCGAAGGAAGAAAGTGATGGGTGTTACGGAGAATGAGGTAATACATGTACCAACAGCTAAAATGATTCCCAAGAAATGTTCTGCGTACAAAATTGTCAAAAAGTTCCCCTCTTTCCCTGGAAAAACAGGAAGGATCATTGTGAAAAGACTAATGGCAAAACCCCGTCCACTTCGCATTCTGCAGGGAAATGAGGATGGTATGAGGGTCTCCATTGTTGCTAAAGAAGTAGCAAAACCTGATGGATATCGGATCATCAGTGTTAATAATCTTGCTACCTTTATAACAGCAATAGTATCTCATTCGATTAAATGTTTTTCAGCAGGAGCATTGAATTTATCGGGAGACTCTATCACTACTCATGCTGTCTCAGAACGATGTAAGTATGGTTTGGCAAGCACGTTAAGATTCAAATGCAAATGTTGTGGTGAAGACTTAGACCTCCAAACCAGTCCAATTCACCCAGGCTCTCAAAACCATGATATTAATATGCGTGCTGTATGGGGCTCAATGGCAACAGGTGGAGGGTCATCATCACTGAATGAATTATTATCAACAATGGGTGTGCCAGGAATGCGATCAGATTTGTTTAGTTCATTAGAGACAACGATTGGTGATTCCTGGAGGGATTTGTTGCTGGAGGACATGAGGAAAGCAGGTGAAGAAGAGAAGCAACTAGCCATTGCCAGGAATGATTATCACCAGGGAATTCCTGCAATAACAGTGGTCTGTGATGGTGGGTGGTCAAAGAGATCTCACAGGCATACATACAACGCAATGGGTGGAGTTGGTGTAATCTTTGGTGCTGCAACAGGGAAACTTCTGCACATTGGAGTACGTAACAAGCATTGTTACATCTGCAGTATGGCAGAATCTAGAAACATGGTGCCAAAAGAACATCGCTGCTTCCGAAATTGGACAGAAAGTAGCCAAGCAATGGAATCCCATATTATTGTAGAAGGGTTTAGAAAAGCAGAGGAAGAGCATGGCCTACGATACATGCGATTCATTGGAGATGGGGATTCATCTGTATTTGCAAGGATACAAGAAGAAGTACCAGTATGGGGACGAGATGTTACAAAGCTGGAGTGTGCCAACCATGCATGTAAATGTCTAAGATCAAATCTTGAAAAGTTGGTGGATGAAAAACCACACTTCAAAGGTAAAGGTCGTCTCACTAAAAACACCATAGTAAGGCTGACAAAAGGGGTCAGATGTGCGATTCGAATGAGGTCATCTGAAGGGAATAGACAAGAATCAGTAAGGAAACTCGCTCATGACATCAGGAACTCCGTTCATCATGTGTTCGGAAACCACGAGAATTGCAGTGACTTCTGTAAGAAGAGAGACCCGGTAAAGCCTACAGATTTACCAAATCCAGATTTGTCTTCTGTCCATGATGATATTGCTGCAGATAATGATATAAATGTTCCTGAAATAGCCGATACACTTGAAACGACATGGAAAGGCATAATGGAAGAAGATGGCCTTGAAGAAGCTCGATATGGTTATCCATCAGGGGATAAGATTGATCCAGAAATATTGAAGGATGTGAGTTTTTTGTTGCATAAGATGGCCAGTAAGAGTGAACGGTTGCTAGGAAATTTCACCACTAACTTGGCAGAATCATGGATGTTCATACGGTGCAAATTTGATGGTGGTAAAATTTTCAATAGATGTAATCGAGGTTCATGGCACTGTAGGTGTTATGGTGGAGCCCTTCGAAAGAATTTTGGAGCAGCATGGTCTCCAGTGGTGTGGCATCGCTTAACAGGTGTTCCTCCAGGATCTGCTTTTGCATTGCATTATCGCCAGAGAGCATTAAACATTAGTAGTTCAAAAAAATCAAAGAATAATCCTGATGTCAAAACTAGATGTTACAAAAGGAAGCAGACAACACATCAGCAAGCACATGCAAAAAAGGCGAAGAAGGAATATGGCTTAGAAGCTTTAGAGGCGACACCAGATGTGAGTCCTGAGGAATTGAAGACACTATGTGAGGACTACATAGAGAGGGAAATTGATGTTGAAGTTTCCTCCATAGAAGAGATAGAAAAAGCAACAATTGGCCAATCATTCTCATCTCGTTGGGTAGAAGAAAGGAAAAAACGTTTGACTTCTTCATCTTTTGGCGATGTGATGAGTAGAAGTACTACCAGACCAGTTGGCCCATTGGTGAAAAGAGTAATATATCCAACTTTTGGTGGAAATGCCTTTACTAAGAGAGGATTGAGAGAAGAATCTGTCACTATAAAGGAATACATCCAAAAGAAAGAAGAATTGGGCTTGACTGTAACAGTTAATCCTTCAGGTCTTGTCATAGACAAAGAGCATAAATACCTTGCTGCTAGTCCTGATGGTTGCGTAAAGGAAGGAAAGGAGCAGGGCTTAATTGAGGTCAAAAATCTTCTTCAAAATAACCAGATTTCCTTTAAAGAGGCTGCAAAGAAGGGAAATTTTTGCCTGCAGGTATTTGAAGGAGGCCTCAGACTCAAAAAGAACCACAAATACTTCTTTCAGTGCCAGGGTTTGATGAATATTTGTGATGTCCCTTGGGTAGATTTTGTGGTTAGAAGAACTAATCCCTATCAAATGTATATTGAGAGGATCTATAGAGATGGGTACCTTTGGAAGAATGTTATGATTCCAAAGTTGTTCAGTTTTTATAGAAACTGTATGCTGCCAGAACTTGTATGTCCTAGATTGAATACAATAGCTGGCCTAAGAGAACCCAAAAAACCTTGGGTAAGTAAATTGTATACCATTTGAATTGATTTTGCAGCAGGTAAATCTTTGTGTAAGTTATTTTAAAACTGGTGTTCTTTGTGTAATTATTCAGGAATAATTTAAAAACTTTTTCTTTGATGCCAGTCTTATTAAAATTATATGTTTATTCAGTCCACATATATCTTGGTAAGTACTCCACATTTGGTATGATATGTTGTCAGATCATTCATTATACCCCCCGCTTGAAAAGTGGTAGGGTATATACCCGGTAGTAATTGGGATTTTTTTCTTTAAATTGGATTGCTTTATTGCTTATTTTATGTTTAACCTGATTATCAACAAGAAGGGAAGACCTAAGTATTTATGCACATATATAAATTTGTTCTTTTACTTGTAGTTTGAATCAGTGCAGTGTGTCCAAAGTACAGGAAAGGGACAGAAGCTGGCAAAAAGGACTCTGAAAAGAAGAGCACAGGGAAATGTCCAAGAAACTAGTGTTCAACATGTTCAGAGAAAGACCCGGAGTGGCAGAATTCCAAAGAAGAATACAAAATACCTATAGAAAATAATTTTTCCAGGTGAATTAAAGTACTCAGCTGACCTTTTTCACTTTGGTAGTATAAATCATTAAATGCAGATAGTTTTAAGTGTGGTCTAATAAAAAAAAATACAAGATTCTCATCCCCTCCCAAGGGGATTCTTTTTCCATTCTTCCATTTTTATAAATTTTTTATTCATTTTGAAATTTTATAACAATCTATACATTTTCAAGCTCATTGAGATCGATATTCAACTTAACAATCAACTTTTTTTTAAATTTCAGGATTGTTAGAGTGATTTTGATGGCTGACAAGAAATGATGTATTTATTTTCTTAGGAAGTGTCATTGTGAAAGATTGGTGAGGATGCATAGTAATGGATATATGGGCATAATAGATAAAATGCACTGTTGATGAGATCAACAAGAATGTATATACAGGGAATCATCATCAACTCAACACAATTTTTATTGGAATGTAGTGATAAATTGTACAAATTCTGATGCTAAAGAAAAGATGGACCATAGTAATTCAGGTGAGCATAGTGCCCCATGGATGAAATGGGGTCTATTTCAAATTGTGCATATCGTTATCATTGAACAAAAGTCCAAATTGGAGATGCATTTGGAAATAAGAGTTAACAAACAAGATACAGTAAGTAAACATGGAAAAACAAATTCATTAATCAGAGAAAAAAACTTGCATTTAGTGACATTTTTGTAACTGCTGAAATACTGTGAAATCAATAATTTTCATGGGGGTTTCATTTCGTGGTTTTCAACATGTTCAAGGCAAGTCAATGAAGAGACCCATGATTTTATGTCAACCACGAAATGCATTTTTCACACATATTACTACTGAACAACTCATCAACCAGAAAATCAAATTCCCATGAATGACAGAACCAATATATTTTCCTCAAACAATGAAAATTTGACCAATGTGGCCCATGTTTCTCTTGTGATATTTTATGCCGAACCCAGGATTTTTTTTTTTTATTTGACTTGAGAATGACTGTATCTTTTAAAAACATAAAGAATGGTGTAAAATATTTGAAAATTTAAGCATTTTTCATTTCTTCAAATATGTACATGTATATGGGTTTAGTGGAGAACTAAACTAAGCAAACTGCATATAAAAAAATAAGTAACAACAGATGTTTACCATAAATCCAAAAATTTTTCTGTAGATGAATTTTTAGCAAATTTGCGAATTCAATGCATTGGCAAAAATATTTTTCTTAAAAATAATAACTAGAGAAAATGTAAACAAAGCAGTGGTCATTCGCAAAATTTTGAAACGTGAAAATTAATCAACAGCATTTTGAAGCGAATTGGCAAAATAAAGTAAAAAGAAAAATTTCCAGATTTACGGTATGTAATTTTGTAGCCCTTGCTTCCAGAGAAATAAAATTTTTCAATAGATTAACTTGCGTATATGTAGACATTAATGCTAGCCTTTAGAATCTGTTTTGAACCTAGGTGAATTTTACAACATGGATAATTCAATGTTTTTGGTGCATGCTTTTGTGCACATGAGTGAAGATATGTTCTTTGTTTGGTCATAAAATTATTGATTTTAACTGTCAAGGATAGACTGCATCTTACAGGAAACTTAAGGTGAGAACTTCAACATGTGTGATGTGGCAACTTTCAACCCGAGACATTTTCAAGGCAGCACTACAGGTGGGGTCACAGAGAAGGGGAACTTTGACCTGTACTGGAGCGACAAAAGAGGCTGGGGAGGGGAATCCCGTGAACCCCACATTTATTCAGATGGATTCAGGCTTCTTTGACCAGGTCAACTATTATGAGAGGTAAACAATAAAGTGTACCCAATCTGATGGTATTTTTTCTCTGACATTGGCAAGATACAAATATAAAAGAATGAATATTGATTTTTCAATTGTCAGAAAATAATGAGTACTGTTCGTTGATTTTGCTTCTCATATTTCATTAGCGTAAACAATCCTATATATAAAATACTTGCTTAGTATATAATATTATAGATGATAGAGTAATGATCATAAACAGAATTACAAAAATATTGTAGAATAATCTTGACTGTAATAAACTTTAATGATAAGATGTATGATACATGTACTGATAGATATGTTAAATATTCATTTTAGAAAATATTATGTAACACATATTTAAATTCATTTCTATGTTTAGGTATGATGCCAATGCTGATGGAGACATTTTCTCAAAGTTTGATGTCTGACATTTTGTCTCAGATATTAGAAGATGACAGCTCCATAAAGTTTATGCATTTAATCACAACCTGAAAAATCTTCAGCTCTCATTCAGCCAAGGGAGTAATGGGTAAGCATATGTAATTAAGACCAAAAAAAACAAATGCAATGATTAACACACAAATGATTTGTATCCAGTCCAGTATTTAAGATAAGTACCTTTAATGAAATGCTTTAAACGGAACGAATAATAACACATGTTCAGGATTCTCTGTCAGCAAAAGTTTTACCATAACTTTTGAATGGTTGAAACTTATACCTTCATATTTCACAAAATTATGCTCAAACTTCATGGTGTCACAAACTCATGTTGTCTTTTTGAGGCAAAGGAATTTTTTATTATTGATGGATCATTTCAGTTCTCTGAGTGTCCCCTCCACCCCTGGCAGTGCCTGGTCTGCAGTGACAGATGAGATGCCACCCAAGTCACAGGACAACACGTTTGACTTGAGCCTTCCTAGTAACCCAGACTTGTCCTCCATTAGCAACAACCTATTAAATTTCAGCTCCGATATCTTCCTAGAGGATTTAGAATCACTGCCAGCCAAAACAGGCAGACCAGAAATTGAGCTAAAGTCCAAAAGAAGCCTGAAAATCTGGCATATCTGGATAATCACTGAACAGAAAATTTTCTCAGTATGCCAAGACTCAGAACTTATCACAGGGAAATTTTGACAAGACTCACCTCCCAAAGTTTCTCCTCAAAGTTCACCCACCTTTGGTTTTTTTCACCCAGCAGTTGTCATAACTTGAAATCATAACCAATGAATTCTCCAAATATCTTGGACATTGTAACCTTGAAGCTCCAGTAAACAGGGAAATTTGTTCCATGCAGGAGTTGGAAATTGTAGTGAGAGTTTTCAGACAATCAAGACAGGGGACAGTAAAAATGTACTACAGTCAATCTGAGTCGGCACCCTAAATACCATGAGTTACCAGAGATGTGCTGCTTCAGGGCAGAGCACTACTGTATCACTGAATGGGAACAACTTCCAGGCATTTGAAAGGTCTTGTCTTCAGTCACCATTGCAAAGAAATTCACTGTACAACCCAAACCTCAGATCAGGCCACAGGTAAGAGTTTGAATGATGTCAATGAAAATTGCACCATACTGATATTACTTTACATGTATTTAACAGATTGATTCTGAGAACCAGAAGGTCTGTGTTGTACATATGAGGTCAAATTTTGAAAGTCAACTTACAGCTACTATATACAGTGGAGCCTCATTTATCTGGACACTTTAGTTCTTAGTCAATTTTTCCGGATATGTAAAGCATCCGGATATCTGAATTGCCACTTAAACAAGACAACATAACTTTGAAAATTCCGTCTTGAGGAAAAATTTCTGGATACTGCAGCATCCGGATATCTGTGGTCTGGATACCTGAAGCTCCATTGTACCACTATTAAAAATAATTTTCCATTGAACTTGATTTTGCTCAGATATCTGAGATTATCAAGATTGTAAATTTTCTATAAGTTGTGTCTTATTTTGGAAAAATGAATGCTTTCAAAAGAGATTGTATGGAAATTATGCCCTGCCTTGTTGACTGCTCAGCTTAAAATCTAAAAGAATGGTTAAGATGCTTATGGTGTAAAACACTTTCACTAAAACAATATAGAAGATTGGGTAGTTATCTTATAAAATCTGTTTGTCTTAAACACTGTGTCGTATCATGTACAGGAAATTTCCCAGCTGCCAGCTTCCTACCAGTCTGTGTTACCCGGGGGTAAACCTCAGACAGGGAGACCTAATGCTCACATCTCTCAAGCCTTAAGCTTTAGGCAGAAAGTGGCCAAAATGACCCTCCCAGCTCTACCTCAGCCAACCCTGAAGTCAAATACACACACCAGAGGACGGACAAGCCACACCTACCACCTTCAGCCAACCCCCACTCTCTATCACAAACAACTCTCCAGGGATAAACTGTCAATGCAAGACTTTCAAACACTAGGTATTTATTAACTATTCACATTGACAACAAATCTAATTTGTGCATGTATGTACAGTATTATCATGTTTAGCTCAGGTGAGCTTTATGATCACAGTTTGTCCATCTGTGGACTGTCTGTCTTGCTGTCTGTTTGTCTGTAAATGTTTCACAGTTTTGACTTCTCAACACCAGTTTCAACCAAACCCACCTTTTAGGATCAGGACAACTTATGCATATATACTGCAATAATTTTCACTTGTTTCTGGACGCACTTCTCAGGTGAGTGATGTGGCCCATGGGCTTTTTGTCGAGATAGGGTTCCATGTCAAAGAAAATACTTTCCAGGTTTACATTGTTTAAGTTTCTACAAAATATCACTTGTTATCCACTAATATTGCCAGGTATCATTATTGAGTTGTAATTACAGATTAAATGTGGATGTGGAAATGATGTCTATATATCCAGGTCCCTGATATCCTGTATTTGGTCATCAGAACTGTGCCACAGTACCTGGAAACTTGATAACTAGAGGATATTGAGTAGGTATGCAGAAGATTTCTCTCCCAGGAATCACATTTTTATCATGAAAAATCACAAGCTCTTTTTAGCTTATCTCCATCCATATGTAAACTTTACATTTTCTACTTTTTCTCAATTAACACTGAACCAGGTTGAAACAAACATACCACAATTAAAGCATTATATGGTAAAGGGAAGTTAAGTTTGTTCAAATGGAGGTCCAAGCCATCTTTTAAGGATCAAGGAGAAATTTAAAAATTAATGAAAAATTATATGTGCTACTTCTCAAGAACTACTGGGCCAAAAAACTTGAAAGTTATGTAACCCCATCATTACACATTTTAGATTCAAATGCAATCAAATCATGACCCCTGACAGGTATGTTGGAGTAACAATGGAGATCAAAGTTTTTCTTAGGAATATCACGGGAAAAAAATGTTCATGTAGTGAAGATTCAAGTTTTTCAAAACCATAATTAGTCATTTGAGTATGGAAGCATTGTCAGTTAGTATAAGTTCAAAATAATTGAAATCATGACATTTGGCTTAGGGTGGGGTCATCAAAGTTATAAATTGGAATACATATGAAATACTGTATATAGGACAAAAGATATTGATGATGAATAGACTCAATGAATTATGTGGTCCATGGGCTTGTACTTGTTGTGTCAGATCTAGTATTGTGTTACATGTATATACGTGTACATGTATATTTTACTTAAAGACCTTCTACCTACAACCAATAGATGGGTATAGCTAATATTTTCAGTTTTGAGAAACATTTTCTTTAAAATCTTAAATATTTATTTGCAGACTGATCATATTTCTTTTGAAAGTTAAAGGGCCATTCATTCATAGTACTTTTAAAGTGTATGAGAATTTTTTTGTATATTGTACTCTTAATTCTCTCTTTACTTTGTCTTATATTTTTAGGTTTTCGGTTCCTCCATTTGCACTTTGTAGAGAATCACTTGGCTTTTGGCACAGTAATCTTTGTTGTACTTAAGGGGAGTAGCATTACAGTTACACAAGGGAATAAGATGAAGCAGTGCTGAATTAGGTTTAAGGAAATGAACTGAAAGGTTAGTTGTGTTTTCACTGATTTACAGACTTCAGAAATACCAGGCATATTTGCATTTATTTTTGACCCATTTCATGTATAAGATGATAATACATTAAAACTGGCAGAAAGGAATTATTGTGAAGAATTAAGCAAGAGAGTGACATGCAATTCAGGTCTTTGATAGCCACCTGTGCATTATTTTTTCAAAGCATGTTTGGAATTTGTTTATTTTCAATTAAATCACCTATTCATTCATATTTTCTCTCTCACTTTTTTTTCGCAGAATTTAGTGGGACAGTTTATCGATTTGGATAAAATTCTGTTGGGAAAGTTGACACAAAAACAATTTTCTAAAAGGATGCTGAGGACAGTGGACAACACGAATACAGCTTTAAAACAATTAAAAACTGGAAGGCAAAGCCCATTTCTTGGTTGACTTGTAAGTTATTTGAATACTGAATAGTCCCTGTCAAGTCATTGTCAAGGCATCATTTACCTTGAAACTGGAAAAGACTTGATCTTACATGCTTTCGTTTCTGTGGTCATATTACTTTCAATGTTTCATATCTTGAGAATAACTCTGCCAGTGTGGATGATGGTATGGAGTCTCTAGTTTTAAATGTTCATGTGAACTACATGCATATGCATATTTTACTGGAATTCTGTTGTGAATAGTCATGATAGTGCATATCCTTTCTATATTTCTCTATTTCATATGAATGTTTGTGTATTTTATTTTTTTTTTTCTGAACCAAAAAATAAATGTTTTTGAACATTATTTTAATGTTAGAGGAAAAATAAATGTAAAGAACTGTGTAGAGTTCTATCAGGAATGTACATACAACTGTATACTTTATTCTTCACATCTTAGGATAAAACTTGTAACTTACCGGATTATTTTTTCATACATGTATTTATTCCATTTTTAGCGTACCTGAGCCAAAAGCTCAAGTGAGTTTTTCTGATCATATATTGTTTGACATTGTCAGTTCGTAAATTTTTCACAATTTAGACTTTTTCTCAAAAACCACTGTGCCAAGAAAGATCGAAACATTCTCAGATAGTGTAGAATCAACTTTGTTGAAATTATGACCCCTGGAGGTAGGGTTGGGCCACAATGTCTAACCAGAGTTTACATTGGAATATATAGAAAAAAAATTCAAGGACATCAAAGTCATAATTTGTATTTTAGTTGGGCAGGAGGGGGGGGGGGGGGGGGGCAACAATGTCAGATCAAATGAAAAGGTAGTCAAAGAAATATGCAAGCATCTTTAGTAGTGTAGATTCAAGTTTGTTCAAATCATACCCTCTTCTTCTTAAGGAATAGCTGGGAGTACTATTGGGTTTAAACTTTTCAATGGTAAACTGCATGGCTTTTGCTTTTTTTCCTAGCTACGGTGCTCAGGTGAGCAATGTTGCCCATGGGCCTCTTGTTTCTTTCAAAGAGTGACACCCAATTTCCAATTATTTTTATGTGTGAATATGCCTTTTTTTTTAATTTGTTGTTAGCTCTAAATAGAATCTCCATCACTAGTTTTTAGCTTTACTGGTCAAAGATTCATATTTCTGTTTATTGTTGGTTTTTTTTATTTGATTTTGATGAAATATGATGCCATGCTTAACAAAAATAGAAAATTCTTTAAAATAATTTTTAAATTGCTACTCCTCCAGCTTTTGTCTGATTACAACAAATTTTGTCAAGAAAAAGGCTATTAACAAATGATAAATTTTCAATGTTTGCTGTTGCAAAGTTTCAAGTTCAAATGCTATTTTTCGCTAGTTTTGTTACAAGTTTAAACCAATAGAGCTGCAGTCTCATCAGAAACTTCTGGTTAAATAGTTTCTAAGTCAATAACATGAATATTGGTCCTTACATGTATCAAATAGGTGAATAACTTCTATGTATTTTCAAAATTATAAGATTTTATGGATGAGAGGAAACAATTTTACTATTTTGATTGATGAAAAATGAACAGTTAGGTTTTGTTTGTATGTTTTGCTTTTTTCATTGTGAATTATTTCTCATGATTTTTTTTGTGGTCATATATTGTGTATATGATGTCAAGTGTATATATATATATATATATATATATGTTTTTAAAAAAGATATACATCGTACTTTTGTGAATGTGTGTAAACATTGTTCAAATTTATTTATTTATTGTTATGAAAAATAAATAATGCAAATATCATTTAATTTTTTTATCAACAGTTTTTATTTGTTAAGGAAAGGGCATTATAGGTTTCATTCCTAATGAGATGGATATCCAAGATGACATAGTACATGTTGAACACACTGGTTTGCAGGAGAAGTGACTTTTGTTGTACAAGCATTTTAAATTCTCTTATTCACATGTACCAAGGTATAATTAACGAATGAGCTTTGCTCCAATTAGACCCAATTACAATAAGTGCAGTACTACTCTTTTGTAGACCAGAATGGTATAATTTGCTGAAAATGTAGAAGCAATTGTTTAATAAACATAATTTAGTTATCTGTAATCTAAAACTTCTCCAAACATGGTTAAATTGTCCCGCAAAAGAGTTTTACTACACTTCCCATGAAAAGGATAAAATGCTCCTCAGCATCAAGACACAAAATCTGGATTTACATTTGTAGCATTCATCATTCATGTTATGAATTTCATATAATACAGCTCAATGGTCATTAAATTGCAAGAACCATTATTCGTATGAAAAAAATATGGATGGGATTTTAGAAATAAATTTTAATAGCTACTCGAGTTAAACTGTATAATCTGCGTTGGAGCAGTTGACACTTGATCAACCGCAAAGCTGTTAACCTGTTCCAACCCAGGTTATATCAATGATCATCTTGGGAAGCTATTAAATTCATTCCTTATAATCTAATTCTCAATCATTACGTACAGAAATTATATATGAACAACTATTATTCAAAAATACCTTAAAATTGTACATGTGTATTTTAAATATTATCCTCGTGACATAGGCAACATAACTTTTGTTATACGATATATTTATATCATATATTATACAAAAAAAAAATTAATCCAATCTAATGAATTATTACCATCCAAATTTAATCATATATGAAGATAAACAGTTAAAAGTCAGTTGAATAAATAGGATTAGGATAAGGTATTTTTATAGGTAATAAAAACAATTAATGTTCTAAAATAGACAATTAAAATCAGATCTTCAAAAAGGGTCAATAAAAAAGGAAGAAATACATATTTATTTACATTAAATTTTATGAGCTGTTTATGGCGGTTTGGATTTTTAAGTTTCTTTGAAATGATCATGATCTTATTTTTTAATTATACTTTCCTTTTTTATCACCTGTTTTGATTCCTCATTTCTTTCTCACAAATTATCTCTGTAAAATTACATCTAATTTATACTAGTAAATAACTGTAAACACTTTAAGAGATGGAGCATTTATATTTGTTCTATTATTATTTTTAATGTTTTAAATATAGAAATATAGCCACAACGTTACTCCATAAAAACACGAGGTCTAAGTATAGAATGGATTTTGTCTTGTTCTAAATATAGCTCCGTCGCTGACTGACACGGACTACTTTCATGGTTTATGGCACTCATTTGATGGAAAGGGTACCCCACTTTGAGATAAAATTACAACTTTATTGTGTAAGATTCAGCTGTTTTCTCAACAAATGGTTGTAGCCTGAACAACAATCTTTACCTTTTATATTTTTTCAGATTTTTAAATCCTCTATTGAAGTCTGCAGTTGCGCAGTTCTGAAGTGCACATCAAAGTCATTTTTTGTGCACGTGAGTGCATTTTATGTAGAGGAACACTTGCAAAACATCATATTTATAGCTTTCTAACCGTTTGGACAACATTTTAGTCAGTGTTTGGCAAAAACGAGTCAGTTTCAAGGAATGTTTACTTTCGTCTCTGATAAGTAAAAGATGGCCGTACATCCCCCTTAATAGAATAAGCAGAAATGTTCAATTGCAAATATTTATGAACGACTGCGAGGACAAAGCATGACCATGGGGTGAACACATACAAATGGGCCTCTTGAATGACTATGTTGACTTCTGGGGAAAAAAAAGTCTGGATTGGAAAAGTTTTCTTGTCGAGGGAACTGATCATTTGATTCTGAGGACAAAGACCAATCTCTACCCAGAGTTTTCGTTCCACTTATACCTCTGTCAACGTCTAAAAAGTAGTACGGAAGCGGAGCGACGTGATTAATTCCTAAATTAGACGTGATCTATATATGTGTTAATGCTGCAAGTTTTTTGTCTATAAAAACCAAATCAAGTTTCCTTTTCGAACAAAAAAAAGCAATTATACTTTCAAACGTATGTCCATCTTCATACAAAACTACGATGGTTTATCTCTAAATAATTAATTACATTGCAAGGAATGATATGTCGATTGAATAAATCTTATACAGGTAGATTTCACATCAAATGAATATTTTTATGCCCTCGTAAACGAAAATTCGGGGGTATATAGTTTTTGTCGTGTCCGTCCGTCTGTCTGTCTGTCTTTCTGTCTGTCTGTCTGTTTGTCTGCAAAAACTTTAACCTTGCCCATAACTTTTGATTTAGTGGAGCCATGCCTTTCATATTTCACATGTGTATTTCTTGTATCAAGACCTTCTTTGGGTACCATCAACTTTGACCTTTTGACCTTGACCTTGGAGGTTGACCCACTCTTACATGGAAATTTTTAACTTCTACTTTGGCCATATCTTTTTATCAGTAGATACCAGGACATTTGTACTTCACATATCTATCCTTTGTTGAAAGACCTTTCATTGGATACCAATAACCTTGACCTTTTGACATTGACCTTGTAGATTTCCGTACTTGTGAAAAAACTTTAACCTTGACTATAACTTTTGAACGGTAAGAGATAGGGCTTTCATACTTCATATATGTAATCCTTGTGAGAAGACCCTTTATTGGATACCAAGTACTTTGACCCTTTGACCTTTGAGTTTGACCTACTTTTAAAAAGCAAACATTGAACATAACTTTTAAAGGGTAGGGTTACTGCTTTCATACTTCAAATATTTAATCCTTGTGACAAGACCTTTCATTTAATAACAAGACTTTGACCTTGACCTTGGAGTTTGACCTATTTGAAAAAAAATAACCTCAGCCATAACTTCTGAATGGTTGGAGTTAGGGCTTCCGTACTCTACATAAATATTCTATGTGGCAAGACCTTTCATTGGATACCAATTACCTTGACCTTTACCTTGGAGATTTTTGTACTTATTGAAAAAACTTTAACATTGGCCTTCTTTCAAATTTCACAATTGTTTTCCAGTGAGAATACCCTACTTTTGGTACCAATTAATTAAATTTACATTCAACAAAAGTTTAATCTTTGCTATGTTGCCATACGGGGGCATCAGTGTTTCACAAACACATCATGTTGATATATGCATCCCTAGAAGTAACATTCAAGCAAATTTGATAGGACGTAGAGAAAAGGATCTTTTTCTTTAAGTTAAAGTATTTTAGTATGCTTCCCTTAATGGAAAATCCACGCAACTTTGGATTACTTAAGTTTCGTAAAATGTCTGATACGGAAGTTAACTCTCACTGGGATAAATGACCATTTTCTTTTTATACATTGTACATTGTATAGTGAGAAACCCGGAAAATAGGTCAAATACAGTATCCGAAGCACGTACGGATGTTTGCACTCCATTCTTAGATATACATGTACATGTATATCATTCATTTATTTTTGATAAAGGAATGATATAGCTTAACAAGATATGTTTGTTTAATGTGCATCCCTAGTTAAATACAAGTTTAGTTAGGGTAATGCTTCGAAATAAATTTCTTCTAACATTAACCTGGAAACCGACAAGGTGTTACAGGCTTAAGCACCAGCTTACTTTGGCTTCTAGATCTGCGAGGCAAAAAAACGGCTATCGTTTGAAATCTCATTTGGTTTCTGTATTCTACTAAATACACGTTTATACACTGAACAAAACGCGAGTAAATTCAATGGAATTGTTATATATTTGTGGTGTTGTTGCACTGAACTGCAGTTTCTAATGCTCTTTTTCCTACTATCGTCGAGTTTGGCACAGGTTCCGGTCAAACCAACTAGGATCCTTCGTGATTTTTGCCAATAACTGCCATGTCTGATTTTGATATAAAGAATTCTTTCAGACGATATGATTAATTTAGGAATTAATGACTGCACATTATTTTCTCATTTCTTGTAATAAGTAGTTATTTAGCAGACCTTGGTATTATACTTACACTATATATATTGTGATAAACATAATTTTTTGTGCTCACTTTTTTTTTAAATCTACATGAGCAGTTATGATGAAGAGTATGACCCAGTTTCATCTTCTTACGAAAAATGGGAATTGATCTTTGCATTTGGTTAATAAGAAAGTGAATTCCTTAAGTGGCCAGAATTCTGGCGTAGGAGTCTATGTTGCACTTTTAGACACCAGTGATCTATTTAAGAGACAGAAAATGGCAGAGGTCACTATTTAATTAGGTTAAGGTCCCACGATTTCCGTCTAATTCAGATTCCCTTGCGAATATCTGCAGAGGAAATTTGGACTGAATGTAAACCTAAAACCTTTTATTCATATTCGGACACATTTCGTAAATCGCTTTGTAACAAGACCGACAGAATATTTTGCATAATGTGTCAGTTATGAACGAAATTATGCAAAAATATAGATTGACAGTTTTCTAAATGCCTGACTTACAAAATAATTTATGAACCTATGTTCAATTCAGTTGCTTCCGTTTCAAATTCAATAATTAAAATAATACACTTCAATAACAAGTTTCGTTTTTTTTTAAAATCATAACAATTTTATCTAACTATTATAGGCATCTGTTATTTCATCGCTTTGAAATGAATTAAGTTAACCATTATACATTACCTCTATTTGTATTTAAAAAAAAATAGTTTTATAAACAATACTTATTTGAAGAGTGGACATAGTGTGTCTAAAAAAAAAACTACATGTAGTAATATGTTTTAAGGATTCCGTAGGTATTAAAGGTTAGAATATTTTTGCTACGGTTATTCGTATTAATGATTATATCAATTTTTTTCAAATAAATTTATGCCGAAAATTTATTTTGTCTTATTGCTCAGTAATACACAACCAGTTCTACTAGAAATTATACCCAAATTCTATCTTATAAACATGTTATAAATGAAAACCGATAATCGCTATAGTGATCATACATGGAGAGGAGACCACGGATCGATCTAGGGTTCTTCTGAAGACCGAGTCTAGATGGACTAAATAAGTTTCTATATTGGATGATCCAAGTAGTGTACATAGCTCCTAGACTCATCCGATCTTCGGGGCATCACCCACCGAAGCAAGAGACGACTGTTCGAAAATGAAAGTAAAAAATATCGATTTGCCAGTAATTAAGAAAATTATACCACTTACGGATAATGTGAGCTCCTCTCCCTCCATAGCAAAGGCGATCCTATCCTTGATATAGAGAAAATTTAAAATACCAGCAGACGCATTTAAATTTCCACGAGTCTTAATTTGCAGTCGTTTGGTACACACAATTAGGAGTAAGTAACATTAATATCTGTCTTGTAAAAACACACCGTTTTCCCTTTTCTGAAAAATTGACTTAATTTCCCTCAAATGGTTAGTATTTTTATGACAAGCGCTTAACACACGACAATTTTAATGAGAATATATTATAATGTATATTTGTATTTGATGATATGTATGTATATACGTTTATACATGAATGAGGCTGAAGGCCGTTGGTTAACCAGGCCCGAGTGACAGTCAACCAAGTGTGCAATTTGTGTATGTCAACAACCGCAGATAACAAACAGCGGGACTACAACAATAAGATGAGAAAACAACGTGAGGAGACCTATTTTTTCCGGAAATCTCTGATTTATCAGGGTGTTTTTATTTTGAAATTGCGTGGAGAAAAGTCATCATGACTATTTTCGATATAATGCATGCATCATCAATTAGTATTTTAACTAAGATGCCAATTTCGATTGCGTGTTAACATTTTTATATCTTCACGTCTATAAAAAGATAACCTTGGTTTTTAAAAAGATTCATGCGCTCGACGAGCTCTACATTAAAAATAGATAATAATGATGCTTATGAATCAAAAGAAGACATTGTAAATTTGAACAATGATTAATATAACGGACAGTCTAAGTATAGAGTTCGCCCAATTAGTTGAAAATAGGTGGTTTGAGATAGAAATCAGTTTCCTACCATATTTTTCTATCGCCTATTAAAAGAAAATAAATACAGGTATGATAGAAAGCCGGACAAAGCAATTTTAATTCCGATGATTAACGCAAAATTGAAATATACAGTTTCATATTTTTTGTCGCAACATATTCTTGCATGTGGAGTAAAAATACCAAAGCGGCAAAAATACTTTAAAAATAGTTATATGTTAAAAAAGATACTTCAATATGTACACTAGATCTTTGGATACAAAGCAACTCTTTACCAATAAATGTTTGAAGAAACTTTACGGAGGACGGGTGAATTTAGAGAATTTAAATCGGTAAAAGTAAACTTATTTTAATAGGGTAATTTCTGATGTCAACTATTTTTGGTAAGTGCGACACCCTGAAAACGCGGTAACGACCCCTCCATTCAATCATGCAGCTCTCCAAGAGCGAAATAATTAGTGTAGGATATGGGGCAGGTATGACTTTAAATCCCCGTTTTTGTCATCATTCGAAGTTTACAAACCAAAGGTATTTAGTGAAATCTGTCCCCTACCAAGATGTCATTCAAAAAAGTGACGTCAATGGAAGCTTCAAGCTACTATTTTTGGTTGTCGTAAAATGTGTGCATAAAGATTAATTTCGACCTAACCATGTGGTTTCGTTTTATGAATAAAATATGTTGAGTGTTTCTCCTTTTTTTCGTGCTTGGAATCACTAGGAAATTAAAATGTTAAAAAGTTCATTACAAACCTATACTAGTAACTATTAAACTTCGTTGACTTGAAGAATGTTCAAATATTATTCTAATATATTGAAATATGGAGTTAAAAGGACACCGAATATTGAACATGTATTTAATGTACTAATCTATTGATATATCGATAGACAGAAATATCTGGCAGCGGTTGACGCTATAAAATTACTATAAAGGCCCATCTCAAGGTAAAGGATTCTAATTTGAAGGGTCAGCATTTACGAATGTTTTTGAAACGAGGGAAGCCATCTCACTCAATGTATTTCGTAAAACTTAACTACAGAAATTAAAAGTCCCCCAATTTATTTTTCATTTGGTAAACGTTATACAAATATAATGCAGACTAAACTTAGACATAAATGTATACTTAACTATGATCTACATAAAAGAAATATTATTAATAATCCTTTATATTCATGTGTAAAGAATGAAGATGTTTATCATTTCTTTTTGCCTGTAAAAAATATCAAAACGCTAGGAATAATCTTTTTAATCGCCTATCTCTACTTCACGAATTGGTCAATATTGACACAAATTTGTTATTATGTGGTGATGTAAATTTGTCTGTAGAAACTAATACATATATTTTTGCTGCTGAGCATAAATTTATCAATGAATCCTGTATATAGCTACTAGTATATAGATTTTAAATTGTTATATTGCTAAACAAATATTTCACTTGTATCTCTTTTGTATTTACATTTCTATGTACTACATGTATTTTAATTGCATGACATATAGTTATATTTAAGAAGAGGAACTCGTAAGTTGAAAGAACTTGTGACCATTCTTATGGTTTATTCAATAAAATATGTTCAAAACAAAAAAAAATGTTTTTATTTTTAGCAACCAAAAATTATTACTTGAAGGTCTTGAAAAAGAGTTGGCATTTAAATTTTAAAAATTTGAATTGGAATCCGTGTGGCCATAAAGCTGGTGGTAAAGCATTAAAATATTATTGCTGTTTTATAAACTTGCTTTCATCTGTCTATTTTTATAGTTTTAGTGATCATATAAATAACAATCGACAATAAATTTAAATAATGCATGTGTAAATTCATACAATATACGGGTATAATGCTTGGAAGCTGCATGCTGTTGCCAAGAGCCGACGAGCGACCGGAATTTTTCACAGAAAAGAACTTATCATTTAATGATTGAGGGCAATCATTATGCGAGAGGATATATACAGATATATGCATACCCAATTTTAATGACAATATATTTCTAAATGCAAATAAAAATTAAAAATAAGTTTTGGTGAATGTAGACTGATATACCTTATACAGCATATGTAACATCGCAGGCAATTACATGTAATAATCCTTATGGCCCCCACAGGCCTCCATAGTGTTGCTCTAGTTTTTTTATATACAAGATAAAATATTTGGGAAAACAATAGTTCACGCTTTACTATGGAAAAATAAAAAATATAAAAAATTTTATGTATAAAATGTCAAAACATGAATTTCCCACAAAATAAAAAAAAATATCATATACACGTATGATTGGAATCGGAAATCTAACATACATGTTAGTTTTAAGTTGCGCGGTACGTTAAAGATGGGAACATGTACATGTAGATATATAGCAGCTATAAAAGCTCCAACGATCTTGACAGCAGTCCTGCTAAGACTTTTACTCTTGAGAATAATAAGGCACTTGAATACTATTATAATTAAAAATTAAAACTGATAGAATGCATCGTTCAAGCTTCCAGTTTCATGAGGACTTTATCAAAGCTTAGGCAGGAACAAAAAAATTCAGGATAATCTTCGGAACCAATATACATTTGAACATAGTAAATGAGAAAGGTTTACCAAGGTAAATTATTAATCCTACAAAAGACGTCCTCAAGATGGCAAAGCAAACTATTTGCACTAAACCAAATCAATATTTAATATGTGCGAACTCCCTGATGATATTGGAGAAGCATATCCCTATGAAATTAAAACATATACGGTGAATATAAGGAACAGTGGATTAATTTGTGGACTATTCTACAAGGCCGACTGAATATTTCTTTTTTACAGGCATGGAAACACCTGCTAATTGCAAGCATCAAATTTTCAAATGAACTGTACGTACCCGAGTTTGTGTCGTCTAAATATACGCTAGTCCTACAATTCGTACTAGACTGATACACAGTTGAGACACAATGCAGAATGGTGTTTATTTACAGATATAGCCATTATAATCAGTAGATAACATGTTATTCAGGTATATCTTTACATTAAATGGCATTAAATAAAATATGTGATAACATATATAATATCTTAGGCGAACTAACGTAAAACGACAACACTGTTCGGGAGAAAAATACTTCTTTTTAAGTTGGCACATAAAAAAAGATGATTGCTTTTTAAAAAGATGTTAATAAAGAAGGAAAATGCTCTTGAAATAGTGTACAAGTAAAATTATGATTTTCATTAAAATCCTTATGTAGAATTCAATAAGCTACATGTATTGTAGTGTATTGTATTGTATCATGAATTTCGAAATTTATACGTCAACTTTACAAAACATTCTTTAAGATAAGTAATCGTATCATAGGTTCTTTCAGATAGAATGTACTAAATGAAATTCACATGATTACACATTTTAATATTAATCATAAATGCACAATATTTATAAAAAAAGAAAAGGACTGCCCAGAATGAGGGTTATAATCAAAAGTTCAGATCTTTGTAAATTATACGCTCAGAATTGGCTTCTCTCACGCAGACATTATGCTTCTGCCAAGGGACTGGAATCACACGTACTTATATGTCCCTTGCTTTAATAAGGTATAAAAAATGTTTGCATTTATCATTTGTTTCTGGATTAAGAAATTAAAACTTAACTGAACTCAAAGCACTAAATAATAAATTTAACCTATGATACTTCCATTGCCCCTATGTTATAGGCATTTGTGTATAAATCCCCATACACCATGGTATAATTTCACATTGTTGCAGTTATACCATGGCTTCCATGGTATAATTTCTTTTCAATAATCCATGCTATAAAAATAAAGCAAATCAGGGTGTCTTTATTAATTAAAATTAACAAAATAAAGCAATTGTATTATGATAAACAAATTTATCTGAATTTGTTTACAGTCCAAACAAATGTAAGAATGCCTGTTCAAACATAGTTATTAATTTCCAAAATTAAATGTGAAACTACACTGATTAAATCCACTTTTCAACTGGTTCAGAATTGCTGTTGCCGACGTTTCAGTAGGACCCACATTACATTCAAATCAACACCGGGTTTTGGTAGACTTGGGCTCCGTCGAAATCGGATAAAACGGTCATCCTTTTCGTTCATAAAGTTCAGAGTATTTCCGTTTTCTCGCATGTGGCGCAGAATACCCGTTGTTAAGAGGTAGAGTGATTTAGGAGGGTAAAAATCCCCATCACGTTTCCTTACTTCAACTATGAACCTCGAGAGCCATCTGTTTATGTCATCCGCGGAAAAATGGTCCAAATTTGGAATATTTTCAAGTGCAGTATTTCGTGAAATGCGCCAATCATTAAACACACGAACTGACCATGCTGTACTTTTCTTAGTGTTGGCAGGGGTTGTCCCGGAGATAAGTTCATCCAAATCTTCGTCTTTGACTGGATTTCCGAATCTCAACGAATTCTCTGAAAGAGTACACGTATCCTGAATGGTAGTTACTTCCATGTTAGAATGGCTGGGTCCCGTTTCTCCACTCTCGGACTGATATCCAAGATCAAAAGTCATGTCCGCAAAATTAGATATCATGCACTCTGACTTTATGTAGTCCAGTTCTATACGATCGGCGATTTGACTTAATGTAAAGTTTTCATCGTCATCCCCAAGTTCATCGCCCAAAACTGGCAAAAGTTCCATGAAATCAAGATCGTCAACCTCCATCGTGTTTCTTAACTCAACTGTGCGCTTGACGCCAAATTTGAATCACGTGATCATTTGAAAGAGGTTCCCCATGAGGTTAAACTTTCGATAATTCTTAAATTTATCGCACTTTTTAAAAATATTTTCTCAAAAGTTCTATCAAAGTACAGAATATTTAGTGCTAAATATTATCTTTTAAATATTGTATTTAAAATAATAGAATTTATCACTTTTTTCTTATTGATTATAAATTCCCCATTTTCACCCCCTATTTTCTGACAATGGTTCCTTCTTTAATTAATGATGATGCAATTTTCCGAGAATCGTTTCTTCTTTAATTTGTGATGATGCAATACCTTGAATGAGGTTCCATAGGGATAATGCTTGAATAAAATTATATTACACTTAAATTAATACTAATAAACATGTTGTACCCATTTAAAATAAATTTAATATTTATATATCATAGGTTAAAACAGATAAACCATACATATTTTGACTGTTTTGTGGTGTATTGTAAATTATACCATGGTTTGGATTTCACGACCCTGGGTAACCTCACTCGACTTCGTCTCGTGAGGTTAAACCCAGGGTCGTGAAATCCAAACCATGGTATAATTTACAATACACCACAAAACAGTCAAAATTGTATGGTTTATCTATTACATAGCGGTAATATATAGCGTTGAAAAGTATAATTGTTTCTACAAGCACATAAGTACTGTACCATGTATAATTTTACATTGCAATTTTTTAATTAATCCACGCTTGATAGAGTCAAACAATCGAATACACTTGTACATTGTAAAAGTATGATGTCCCTGACCGCCTTTGCTTTAACAAGTTACGTCAACCTCCGCCCGTTTTGTCCGATTAGTAGTACAATGCATGTACCTTGTACAGACATTATCTGCCATAGAATCAAATGAAAATTAAACACTGTAGGTCCCTCTCTCTCTCTTTGCTAACTTTGTATTCAGGCAACAATAAAAAATAGATATGGTGTTTTTCTTTGAACTTTTAATTTTGATTAAAATGTGTCAAAGGAACCCGAGTATACATAAAGTACATAACTAAATGAGGAATACAATCGTCATATAGTTCTACACTATAGCATCTTTTCAAGAATTGATATCAAAATTTGAGCAGTTTTTAACTTATTTTCCCACCATCTTGATAATGTCAAAATCTCGGTAATAGAATTCAAATGCATTTTATGCTGTGCTGTATCAAGAGTTATTTCTCTTTATATGTCAATTCTTGTGATGCTATGGGAACAAACACATTAAATACCCTTTCGATCATTGCCTGTAAGGTTGAGCTACATATGAAAAACTTTTAGTCCTGAAAGAATTATGTTAGGACTTTCAAATACAACATTTGTGATATTTGTGACAAGACCTTTCTTTGGGTATACCTACATTTTTGCCAGTATATGTCTTTGCAGTTGACCTACAACTATTACCTTGACCTATTACCTTGCCTTTAATTTCTAAATTGTTGTTGCTATTGTTTTCTTGATTTCATTTATGTCTTCTTTCCTTATAGATACCATTATTTTTGGCGTCATGTCATTGACATTGGAAGATGACGTACTTTTCTTTAAAAATAATTGGAATCTTTAACCTTTTACATATTATCTAAATGGTTAATACTAGGGGTGTTTACATTCATATGCATATTACTTGTGACAAGATCTTTATTTATGTATAAACTTTTTTGAACTTTTGACCTTGGATTCGGCTTACATTTTTGAAAACTTTAACCTTGAGCTACCATTTAGGATGGTATCAGTGTTGCACTTACACGGCTTATTTCAAAATTATACATAAAGTGTCGTCAGTTATGAACAACGCTTCCTTTGAAGCTCAATACACACTGTTAGAATTACGATGAACACTTCCGTAAATAAACAAGGAAAGGCTATATAATGTAGATATTTTAAAGACGGTCTGAAAGCTAGTCATTTTCTCCCTTATGATTTACTACATATCTCAGAGTTATATTCAGGATGCCATTTATAAACATTTTACCATAATAATCTACATGTAAGGACAGCGTTCATACATGTAATTAATATAATTTATAGCAGCTTTTTTACGTAAATTTAGACCATTTTATATTATAATGAAGATTACTACTGACATGTACACTATTTTTCAACCAAGAGGAAAATAAGCTTGTTATCATTATTAAATTTGTAATCATATATTGTTTATACAGGGGTAAAAATATCGTGTGCACAGGAGACAAGTTGTGGATAAACGCATTTTTTTTTCATAATGTGACATCGGTGAATACCTCAAATTATTATAAATAGAGGTATTTTTAATCATTTCGTAAGTTGGAAAACATCTTGCTCACTAGATGAAAATTATACAATGCTCATTTTTGATCAACTATATTAACTATATTTATAAATGGAATGTTGTGGATTTTTTTAATAATTGAATTTGTCCTGGTTTTTTTTTTTTTGGTGAATGATTCATAATTATGGCTTATTATGAATATTTAAATAAAGATCGGGAAAATAATAAACCACTGGTTCGAGAATAGCATTATTATACATCTCATAATATCGCATGTTAGATGTGCTTAACATATACTTTTCGATTCCTAAAAAATCTTGTATTCAGTAAACGTCTGAGGACCTTGGAAAAAGTAAATGAATATATTCAAGTGTCTGTTAGAAGGAGTCGTTTGATTTGCATTTCTTCCTCTGCTTAAAAGCAACAATCTTCAAAACATGAAGTGTTGCTGCGTTTTTCAATATTTACTGAATATATTTTTCTTACCTGTGTGAGTGTTTATTATCTACAGTGTGCCTTTGCCACTATTAACAGTCTATAAACACGCATTAATTGGATTTTCTTATCAGCATCTAGGTAAACATATTACAAGCGATTAATGGTACTCGGGCTAGAAATGTGTTTCATGCCAATGCTTTACTAATTTTTGTCGATGGGTAATGAACTCGACTCTACCTTCACTGTCCAACGAAGCCATTACGTGGAATCTCTGAGAGACACGTTACAATTACTAATCAACACTCCATTGAATGTTTTAGTTCTCAGAGTGATTTAGCATCGAATGGGCCTGTCAATGACTTGCTGGAATCCTCATTCAGTCTTTGAATTGGCTTTTAAACATCACATTGTCTTACAAAGAAACTACATTTAACAGTGACCTTCGATTGCAGTGACCTTCAATCGCACACTTTGGAACATGATGACCGTAAATGGTAACTTCATCTTTGGTGATCAAGTCGTGTTCGATGTACCTAGAGCATTTGTACCTAAACCCACTACAGGCTCTTCCTTTCTGTTTTGTGGCGATGCATCTGCTAGGGTCATGAACAAATTCTTCAAACACATTGGTAACAGGACTCCTATGGTAAGACGGAAAATACTGAAGTTTGAGCAAGAACATAAGTTAAAAATATGTCATAAATAGTCCAGCGATTGAAATAAACAAATTAATTCTCACTTTGATATAATGACTTTCCTTTAATGAACCTAACCATGAAGAGTAAAATATCAAAGGCATTACTCAAGTATCGTTTCTTTGAAAGGAATTTTCAGACAAAGAGTTGGAGGTTCTGAATGCCCAGGGGCTCACTGTGGAACTAAGGGGCAGTCTGGATAGCAAGGACCCGGAAATGGCGACATTGAAGCGACTTATACATCTAGATGGGGAGATATACCAACTTGAATCTCCTTCATTCCAGTTGTGGTATCGATAGACTATAGATTGATTCCCTTTGATAAATGAATCAAAATATGAATGTTTGGACATATTATAAGAAACCTTTGAAACATTTTTATCTTGATGTTATAATACAGTATTTTAAGGGCATGGAATTCATTTAATTTATGAATGTGGGGAATATCTTCTCTGTATTAGATTTTAGAATTGATAAAAAAGTAATCATACCTTTGTTTAATCGATAACATATTTGTCCCCAAAAAAGTTTAAATTATAAAAAATAAAAGATAAAAAAATGGAATAACTTATCATTAATTCTCAGAAATTATTCTCGGGAATTCAAATTTCTTTTACCCCAAATTACATGTTTTTTTATGACTTCCTGTTTATATTTTTTCCAGGTACAAATTGGACGTTGTACAGATCTTTTCGAGTTATCTATGAATAGAATGAGAAGCTTTTTTACTTGCACAACAGACATTTAAAAAAGATAATGTAGGAATAAAAGCATAACCTGTTATGTGTATCCTAATCTTCGGCATGTTTGCAAATACATGTATGATTTAGGTAGGACCTATTTTCAGGTATCTGAGAATGGTCTCGGTCAAAACAAGGGTGATCTATCATTTAGCAACAATATCTTACTTGTATAAAATTTTGAAATTTATTCATATCATTGTATACAAACTTGATTTAACTTTCCATATAATTTTGAGGGTATATGCATAAAATGTACATTTAATTTGAGAATAAATGTGTTGAAGGATTTTGGCTTTTAAAATAAAAGAAAGTGTTTGCATCTGTACATGTTCATCTGCAACCTTATCATCAGTTATCCTTTGCAGTCAGAATAAAATGACTAAAAACCTATGTACTAGTATTCAAAGACCTTTATCATAACAATAATATATGAGAACGCTGTTTTGAACCCATGGGAAACCTTATGATATATATTAAATCATAAAATGCACGTTAACATCGTATAGCTAATCATTTAGAAATGTTCGTCAAATATATTATGTATGCTCCCTACCTGGTAATTGTCGAGTGCATGAAAAAGCGTCTATTGATAGACAAGGAAATACACCTGTACATGTACTTTTGCAATGTCTAAAGCATACTAGTATATGATCTATGTACATTTTTTGCAGATAAGAGAAATCAATATATGTAAATATTACACTTCAAAAAGCTGGTCAACCATTTGAAGCATTTCTCTGAAATAGAAATTATGCAAATCAGAGCATCAGCAATTCCCGGGTCACGTGACACGGAAAATACCAAACCTCGACCTTTAGCATGCAATGCAATACTTTTGTTCTCTGGGTGTTGTTGATAACAAAAAGTTAGCATTCCCCGCTAGGATGACATTCATAGTTTTCTCTCACGTGATTCAGAAGCAACAAAACGGCTTTTAAGATTTTTCAGATGTATTTCCGTGTTCATATACAATTATACCTATTGCTCTTTCTAATAATATACAGCAACTATTTCTCTTTACATTCCTCATCACCACCTCACATGAAAGTCGGTATATTTGTTCTCTGTATACGAAGTGAGCCAAGGTAAGGAAGAATCGTCATAAGAAAGTGACATTTATATTTGCGGAGAACGACGTTAAAATAAACTTGTACGAACCACATTTTGTAATTAATTATTTTTTGCAAATTTAAACTTGTCTTCGCTTGCATTCATATATGACACCTGTGAAATCATTTTCAGTTCCATGCAAGCAATAAGCAGAGGAAACACCCAATAAAGCAAAAACTTTTGAGAAAATTCTAATTGTGATTCTTAGCATCTGTCGATATTGTTTTTCGTTTAAATAATCTATTCTATAAATAGTCCAGACATACATTAAGTGTAAATTAAAATCTAGGTATTCTGTATTTTTCCAAAGTAAGACCGTGTTTCTGTTGTTACAGATTTTCTAGCTGACTGAATTAACTTTTGATAGCAACTGCAGCTGTTTGCCAATCCGCGTTGTCAAGGTCGCAGAAGATTCCCAGAAACTTCAAAACTGTCAACGAATTTATTTAAATTGTATTAACTAACTCTATGTACGCAGATTCATATCTGTATATTAAGGGCCAATAAAATTTGACATACCTTCTCATCCATTTCAAGGAATTGTAAAACAAAGAACTATTTCATCTCCCAATAATAAAGGCTACAACTCCAATGTTTCACTTCGAGAGCCAGCTTATAACAATCGTTTTCATGAACGCGGTAAATGTATGCATTTGTGTAAAAGACACATAAATATTGTTCACTGAGCGACTACACATAGAACTCTCTCTACGAGCAGCTGAATCCAAAAGATCATTATATATATATACACAAACCACCACAGCTCTCGACCTATAATCAAAGTAAGCGGGAGGCAACTCTTGCAGCCAGTGTCAAAAAGCTTCCGGAGAGTACATATCCAGTTTTGGCGAGAAACTTCTCAAAGCAGGTCAATGTAAGTTTGAAAAAGTACGTGCACATATATCTATATTCACCGCACACGATATTTCATTTTCCATGGTATGATTTTGAACATAGACGAACCAGAAAGGAGATAGAAAGCTGTATTGACTAAATGCAAATTAAACAGTAGTGCCAATTATAACGAGGTTCCAATAGTTCAGTTATAATTTTTGGGAGAAAAGCTTTCGACTTCTTTTGAAAGTGTTAATGTGTGCATTTGTTTGAATTTTTCAAATACTATAATACAAATGTGATTGCAGCCTGAACTCAGTGAGAAATTACCAATAAAATGAATTACACGTTTGACCTCTTCGTGCTGTTACGTCGGTACCATGGAGTTTAATTATCTTTCATTCGGCTTACTTTGGGACTTTTAACTAATTCAATTAACTTGTATTCACAGATTGAAAAATTGATGTACGAACATTTTCCCCTATAATACAAGCACATGTAAGCTTAATGCTATCTACATATAGTGTTCTAAGTGCACTCTATGTTATGAACAGGAAAACCATTTTCACAACATCTTAGGCCAGTTTAAACAGGAGGGGGAAAAATCAATCATATTGATACTGGATGCTAATGATAAAGTTCTGCTTACATTGTCAGAAATTAAGCAATTTTCTGCTGCCAATAGATAACAAGCAAATGATACCAGTAATATCCCAATGAAAATTCAAAGACTGAATGAGGATTCCAGCAAGTCATTGACAGGCCCATTCGATGCTAAATCACTCTGAGAACTAAAACATTCAATGGAGTGTTGATTAGTAATTGTAACGTGTCTCTCAGAGATTCCACGTAATGGCTTCGTTGGACAGTGAAGGTAGAGTCGAGTTCATTACCCATCGACAAAAATTAGTAAAGCATTGGCATGAAACACATTTCTAGCCCGAGTACCATTAATCGCTTGTAATATGTTTAGATTACAACTTGTGTTTTGGTGCAACTCCAATCAATTTTAACTGATTCAGTCATTATAGTTTTTTTGTTGAAACTTAATTATCTTTAAATTCGCCGATACCACAATGCGGCATATTCCAAGTTCAGTTTTAAATAGAACAATCAAGATAAATTACCGTACTCTTTTTTTTCTTTATAAATTGCAAAAACAGAAGATCGTGTCCAGCAGTCTCCTTGAAAAGGACATAAAGGGAAATCAAGGAACCGTCTCATTTACTCTGTTTACACTCAGTCTGGTATTTTAAATAAGATCTACCTCACAATGGTAAGAATTCACATGGATGATGTACAAATTTTTAACAGGAATTTATGGTATACAGTCAAAATCTATAGCTCAAGGACTCAATTTTATCCTGAAGAATATTGAAAATTCAGTTTAAAAAAATAAAAGTAATACATAGTGATACAGATTATATTTGAAGCATATCTTCTTCTTCATTACCACTGATAATGAATGCATCTCTCGGAAAACAATCTAATGCTATATCAGTGTGATACATGTATATGTTATAT
The DNA here is from genome assembly GCA_003671525.1 of Saccostrea glomerata. NCBI lineage: Eukaryota > Metazoa > Mollusca > Bivalvia > Ostreida > Ostreidae > Saccostrea > Saccostrea glomerata. Next base: position 842,233 of record PRKT01000168.1, on the reverse strand, counting down.
ATTAAAAACTTACCATTTTCAGAGGCATTTTGGTTTTCAACCAAGACATCTGCAGCTTTGGACAGGTTAGTAGATATTACATTTTAGCTGGTTTATAATGGTCATTTAAGGTGCCTAATGAACCATGAAAAGTCGCTCTCGCCACAAGGCAGTAAATAAAAATGTAAACAAATACCAGTACTTGACAGTTCTGTTTAAATTTCAGGTGATTTGATGTGCTATTTTTAGAAAGTTTAGTTTAAATTTACCCCGTTATACATCATGACGTTTTATGAATGTGTAATATTTCGATAAAATATTTTTATTCAATATTTTAGCTATATATTTGAAGAATTCTCTAAAAATATCACCACATACGATGATTTATATCTGACTTTCATGTCCAGGTAGCAATAAAACAGTAATAATTATAATAAAATTAAGTTCCAAAAAACTTATAAATTGAAATACCCTTTTAAGTTTCGCCGAGGCATAGTTTGTTTACATATACATGTATTGTAACTCAACGAAAGATTACTAAAATCTAAATGAATTAAATATGATCATAACCACTAAGTGAGAATGCAGCCGTATAGCTGCAGATCTGTAGCTCTCCGAAAAAATATATATTGATAGATCGGAGAGCCACAGAGCCAGCCATTGCAAAAACTGTATATTGCGCACAAAAAAATGCGCTCAGTTCTCGATTGATTTCTCCATGTTTTTAAAGCTGTAATCTCAAAATGTTACTAACATATTCTTTGACTCTTTCAACAACAAAACATTCCTCATAATTGTTGTTAATAGTCCTCCTGGCCCTGATATTGCATTCATCGGACATTTATCTTATTTATACTGCCAATTTGGTTTCAAAGATAATTCGGTCCAATATGCTTCGTTCAGATGTCAACTACGAGAGAACTTGATAGAGGAGAGGGTAATTTTTTGAAATCTTCCATTTTTTGCAATTGAGGTACATGTAAAAAGTTGGAAAAATTAATCAAGAATCGAGCGCACTTTTTTGTGCGCAAAAAATATACAGTTTTTTCAATGGATGCCACTGTAGCTCTCCGGTCTATCAATAATTTTTTTCGGAGAGCTACAGATCTGCAGCTTGCAGCCGTATAGAACGAGGGCGCTTTTGATTGGCATTCGGCAGAAATCTCGCGTACTTGAAAAGTGAAAATTTCATCATTATGACACATGAAATCGGAAGTGCTTATTACCTATTATGATAACACCCGAGAGTGATTATTACGTCAGACCAAAACTCTCTCGGACGTTATCGTAATAAGCGAAACATTCTCTATGCACTTCTGTTACGTTTGCCAAAAGGAAATTTCAACGCTCTGACTGGAATGCTGTTCAAGGAGAAATAGTGGGATTCTTACGAAATACAGAGTCAATCCGATAGCATGGACTGAGAAAGAAATATATGTAGAGACAGTGTGGACCGACATTTTAGGTGAAAATGAAATAAATACATTTTTTTAAACCCAGAAAGACCATTGGGGGTACAATGTAAACAAACCGGAGTGGCATACCTTTCTCTCTTATAATATGTAGTATTATTTTCGGGTTTATACGATTTTTTCCTACTGTGAACACGATGAATAAGTGTTATAAATATAATTTGTGAAAAAAATCTCTGAAGTGTTGTATGTAAAAACTGACAACGCTGGTAATCGTTTATAGTTGTATTCAGTATTATAATCACACAAGACTTACAATATTATTAACCAAATGTGCAATCTCTCCTGCAAACGCACACCACCACCATGCACTCAGACCAGACGACAACTTCTCCGCTCATGCGCATCCGAACCGGTGTCAAGTTAACTCGTACCTGAACACACTCATGCCACACTACACTCCCCTCCCTTTTGAAAAAGAGGGAGGTACTCCTGTACCTTAATACATCATATGTAAGTCTTGTTATTAAATTTTCTTTAAAGTTACTTATTCTTAAATGTGACTAAATCTGAATACTTTAACAAGATTGAAAAATATTATGCAAATAATAATAATACTGTTATCTTTGTAATGGACATAGAAATAAAGCATGTTGGCAGACAACATCACATGTAACATGGCACCAATATGATTGTTATGAATATATGTCACATACATCATTATACACTTTTTAAGTACAAGTAATACCCTTTTGGCTAATGAGAGAGAAAAAAAAAATTACAACAGGTAATAGAAAACACTTTCGAATTTCTCCCTACATCACTCACTCATGCACTATATCAAAACAAATATAACTGTATGATGCATGTTAACCTATACATGTAACGAATGAAAACATGTACAAATCACTAATCATATATATGAAATGACACAAGTGATAGAAAAGAAAAACAAATCTATCATAATGTTCATAGATTAAGTACCTAATTACCCTGCATACCTTGCAAAGTAAGAAAAATTACAATTAAATTATATGTAGAGTCATACAGGGACTTTAAACATTGGTCCTCTACCGGGAACAATATAGTCAGCAATCTCCAGAATCTTGGCCCTGCTGACTTCCTGCCGCTTTGGATTGGTGCTGTCCCTTCTCCAAATTGTTGGATCTTCTAGGTCCTCCCGGCATCTAAACAGGTCGCCGACAACTGCTACTGTCCCAAGGTACAGTACCGACCAGACCCAACCTGACACAAAGCAGTCCCAGAGCAGTCCCGGGGACTGCTTTCTGGGACTGCTAAAGTAGTCCCGCAGCGGTCCCAGAGCAGTCCCAAAGCAGTCCCAGAGCGGTCCCAGCAGTCCCAGCGGTCCCAGAAAGCAGTCCCAGCAGTCCCAGAAAGCAGTCCCAGTGGGCGGGGTTTATTAATTTAATGGGCGGGGCTAACTCAGAAATGAGATCTCCAATAAACAATGGAACTATAAAAGGCAGCTGAATTTTTGTTTAGCAGTATGCCAGGAATCCTTACAATGCGAAGGTCATTTACATGTATGGGCAGTACCGCATAGATTTGAAACAGTTTGAAATAATATTTATTGAAGGAAGAAAGTTTACACACCTGCATAATTGAATTCCACTGAAATTGAATATTTAATCACAATTATCTGGGGTTTTTTGTGATTGATACTGGCTCCCTTATTTATTTTTTATACAGAAAATTAAAATTGAATTTTATATTTCACCAGAATTAGTTTTAAATAGGTCTAATCATTATAGATAATGGCCGATTTCAATACTATCGGGATACTCTAAAGGCATTTTTTTTATTAGGGCTTTTGAAAAATTCATTGCTAACTTTGCCAAGTAATATTTTTCAGTATTGATTATTCTTTACTGACAAATTAATTTAAAAATTATTGTTTTATTTGTAAATTGTGTTAGTGACCAGTATAGAATCATAAGATTACATGTATGTTCAACATTAATTAATCTTGAAAGAAATTTATACGCATTTCATTAATCTTTTTTTTTTTTTGCATTACAATTTTTACATAGATTGAAATTAGGGTCATTGTTAATTGAGCAGCATGTTCAATGATGTGTAACACTGATACGTGTACACAAATAACATGCATGATTGATTTTCTGCCCAAAGGCGATTGAAACCGCGGGTGTTAATTTATACCATTTTATTTATACAAATTATCGGCCAGCTGGTAAACAAAAGCAAAACAAAAAAGAAATAAATCACAGTTCCCGGTATTTTTAACTGCTAATTTATTTATTTTTTTAATTTACTTTTTTAATAACTTATTTATAAATTAAAAACTAATTCATCTGTAAATTCCCGTATAATTGTTCACATTGCTTATGTTACGGAAGAATGGTGGCATAATTTTATTTCATGTCATAAAATAAATTGTTAGATTTTTAATATGAGGGTTGCATGGAATACTCTTTTAGCGTGGTACTTGTAAAAGGTGTTGCCTTTTCAATTAAAATATCTTATATCTAAATGTAATGATTTTTTTAAACAGTGCCAAATGCAATTTTTGAGTATTTAATTTTAGATTTAATAATAAAATAAATCTACATAGATTATTTTTCTCATGAGTCTGAAGTTTTATACATTTTAGAAATAAAAATCTCCTCCTGACTTCCTTATTTAACAACATTATTTTTAAAAAATATTCTATATTACATTTGTCTAAATATATACTTCCTTAAACTATAAATTAACTATAATACATGTAATCTCAAGTTATTTAAAGATTAGTGGATAAGGTAAGGATGTTTTCCTAAATGTGTCATGTAAACACGGGTATGGCGACCAAATTGTGCCATAAAACCACAGTCAAGAAAAATATGACTTTTTGAGAGCAAATCTTGAAATATTGTAAGAATTCTGAGCAGTACCTATGGTATAACGTGTATTTTTTTTTTTAAAGAAAATTGAGTTTCTCGTATGATAAAAAAAAAACCCCAGTGAAATAATACTTTCTGGTTGAAATACTTAGTAAAACTGGTATAAATTGTTGACTTGCAGTATTATATTTTACAGATTCACTAAGTCTTGTCGAATAAGACTATATCTAACATAAATTGGTAAAAATACACGTCGGCTCGATTTTTTTTTATTAGGATTTCTAGTTGCATTTTCAACTTTGATCATGTTTATTATCTATATTGTTGAAGAAATAAGAAGAATAAGAAAGTTCAAATTTAATATATCCATGTACAAGAGAATTAAAGAAAGATTTTTAAATAAAGTTTATATTTTTAACTTTTCCGTTCATGCAATGGATGTACAGCTATAAGATATTTTTGTGAAAGAAATGGTGGTTTGTGCCCCAACAAAATTCAATTTGCATTCATTATCAGAATGAAAGAATTCTGATTAGTGCATCGATTGATAATAAATGATATTTCAACAAAGATCAACTAACCTTAAAAGAAGATATAATCAACGAAGTATAAATACTAAGTTAGTGGTTGATGTGTGCTGTTTGTTACTTCCAGTCAGTTTCCAGTTAAATGACGTCATCGGTTGTGATGAGGCAGTGAAGGGATGGTTTACCAAGACCGAGTTTACTCGAGTATGGCTTATCGAAAACGGTGCTTCAAATACGCTGCTGAAAAAATGCAAAATAATATCTGGGGATCAAAGAAAAGATTTTCAACAAGATTTGACAAAAAGAATAGCAAATGGTATATTATCATATGTTGTCTTAGCATTTCTTGACACTTAATTAATTATTGCTTACTTAAACTACATGTATAGAATAGAGTACAATGATTTTGGTATATTTTATTTAACTTTTCAGGAACAAATCGCCCAAAGAAAGTTTTGATTATGATAAACCCTATTGGCGGCAATGGCACAGCCAGAAAGGATTTCCGGAAAATTGTGGAACCAGTTTTTAAACTTTCGGGAATATCAATGGATATACTTTGTAAATATAGTCCATTTCTGGACAATTTTTTTAAAAAATGAAGCATTTTTTCAATCCATGTACATGTATCTTCTAATTCATTTCAGTTTCTGAACGGGCAGGACATATGATAGATGTGGCAAAAACCTACGACATTTCTAAAATTGATGGGTAATGCTTTATATAATTTGTTAACTTGAATGTTGGTCGCAAATGTTGAAATTTCTATAGGATAGTTCATTTTTTACGAATTACACCAGAATAGTTCTTCTTGGAGGAGACGGGTCGTATCATGAAGTGGTCAACGTATTGATGAGAAGGAGACAAGAGGAACGATAATCTATTTTAATGTAGATTTCGTCGAGCGCATGAATCTTTTTAAAAACCAAGGTTATCTTTTTATAGACGTGAAGATATAAAAATGTTAACACGCAATCCAAATTGGCATCTTAGTTAAAATACTAATTGATGATACATGCATTATATCGAAAATAGTCATGATGACTTCTCTCCACGCAATTTCAAAATAAAAACACCCTGATAAATCAGAGATTTCCGGAAAAAATAGGTCTCCTCACGTTGTTTTCTCATCTTATTGTTGTAGTCCCGCTGTTTGTTATCTGCGGTTGTTGACATACACAAATTGCACACTTGGTTGACTGTCACTCGGGCCTGGTTAACCAACGGCCTTCAGCCTCATTCATGTATAAACGTATATACATACATATCATCAAATACAAATATACATTATAATATATTCTCATTAAAATTGTCGTGTGTTAAGCGCTTGTCATAAAAATACTAACCATTTGAGGGAAATTAAGTCAATTTTTCAGAAAAGGGAAAACGGTGTGTTTTTACAAGACAGATATTAATGTTACTTACTCCTAATTGTGTGTACCAAACGACTGCAAATTAAGACTCGTGGAAATTTAAATGCGTCTGCTGGTATTTTAAATTTTCTCTATATCAAGGATAGGATCGCCTTTGCTATGGAGGGAGAGGAGCTCACATTATCCGTAAGTGGTATAATTTTCTTAATTACTGGCAAATCGATATTTTTTACTTTCATTTTCGAACAGTCGTCTCTTGCTTCGGTGGGTGATGCCCCGAAGATCGGATGAGTCTAGGAGCTATGTACACTACTTGGATCATCCAATATAGAAACTTATTTAGTCCATCTAGACTCGGTCTTCAGAAGAACCCTAGATCGATCCGTGGTCTCCTCTCCATGTATGATCACTATAGCGATTATCGGTTTTCATTTATAACGTGTTTATAAGATAGAATTTGGGTATGATTTCTAGTAGAACTGGTTGTGTATTACTGAGCAATAAGACAAAATAAATTTTCGGCATAAATTTATTTGAAAAAAATTGATATAATCATTAATACGAATAACCGTAGCAAAAATATTCTAACCTTTAATACCTACGGAATCCTTAAAACATTTTACTACATGTAGTTTTTTTTTTAGACACACTATGTCCACTCTTCAAATAAGTATTGTTTATAAAACTATTTTTTTTTAAATACAAATAGAGGTAATGTATAATGGTTAACTTAATTCATTTCAAAGCGATGAAATAACAGATGCCTATAATAGTTAGATAAAATTGTTATGATTTTTTAAAAAACGAAACTTGTTATTGAAGTGTATTATTTTAATTATTGAATTTGAAACGGATAGAATCCGCCATTTGCAATGTACTTTCACTTTCAAGTCTTAACATTTGGGCAAAATAAACAGGGAAAACAACTTTCCAGAGGCTATCCAAGTCCAACATACCCTCCATTGATAAACATATTTTGTTTCTGCAATAATGGTTTTCACTAAGAGCGCTAAATTAATAAGGTATATATTTTGAAAATATATGCAATTTTAAGAATTTTTCTAAATATTTTTTTCCACGTATTTTTTTTTTATCAAGTGATACTTTCTATCTGTTAATCAATGAAAAATTTATACACTGTTAAAGTTTTAACTTTATACCTCACATAGTTTTTGGGCTATTGTAAAAATAAATTTGTGGACATGTTGACCTTTGACAAAACCTTAATATTGCTTATATTGCATTGCTTATCCCATATAAGTATCCTATAAAAATTGAAATAAGACAGTAACATTTTAATTTCCAAATAAGTATATTGTTTTTCTGTCGTGAATAATTTATTTATGTGTGTGTCTGTATTTCATATGTATTTTGAGGAGTCCTTACGGAATCATTACAATGCTGTTCTTATGTACTTTAATAAATCTATTTTAGTCATCTCTGTAAACGCGCGACCGCATACTCTGATGCAATCGGAAATATCGATTGCAAAATACAAACAGAAGTCTTTGTGGGGACTGTAGCTCTACTGGTTAGAACTAATAAAGGAAGAGAAAAGTAGCACTTGAGACTAAAACTACAAAAGAAATAAAAAAGAATACTGATCCATGATTAAAGCTGAACACTTCTCATAAATAGGCACTGTCAGACAAGTATATAAACCGTTCGCTTTCGTTACACCCGATTACACACTCGAAACTCTTAGGCTGATATGTAGAAATAGATCTTTTGCGTTTATTTCTTGTTTTCATATGCATTTTCCGTTTGTAAATAATGTATTGACCTGTATTTTCCATGATACTTCTATCCTAAAAATTTGATAATTTGATCGAGAATGAGTAGCACGCTTTGTAAGATATACGTCTACACTCGTCGGATCTCTTCAGTGAAATACATTGAACTGACTAGCGACCTGCTCATTACATACGGGTTATAGGGAGAGCGTTGAAAAACGGGAAATATGGTGGACTATACCTTTTTACGAGTAGTGTTCAGCTTTAACTCTCTTTTTATGGCAAGATTGCAACAAGATTACAACTGTAGGAGTAGCCTTTAATAGACTTTTACAGATTTTTCAATTTTAGTTACCATGGCAACATCTTTCATCAAAATAAAAAAACTGATTATTATGCATCTCATTGTACTCTACACAGAATTATGTATCTTAGCGTAGTCTACTTGTGTGCCAAAGTACATTATACTGTAACTGCACATCTGTAGCGTTATAGTTTTAAACTTGTCTTTGACCATAACGCTACATATCCCGTAGTGCAAAAAAGGTGCAATTTACGGCGCAATATTTTTTGCGCTCTTTTGGGAGAGAATTTCTCCATTTTCCAGCATCGTTCTTTCAACTACCTTTCAACCCCTAATTTTAGACACATTATTTAATTAATATGTATATTTTATGCATCTCCCAACCCTTTATATTCGTCTCTACAAGTGATAAACTCGCTTGATTAAAATTGTTTGTTAGATTACTGAAAATTCATATCCAGCGAGTTTATTGCCTGTAGAGACAACTATAAATGGTTGGAAGGTGGATAAACTATACATATTGGCTACAGAATATGTCTAGAATTAGGGAGTGAAAGGTAGTTGATTGACCAAAGCTAGAAAGTGGAGAAATTCTCCCCAAAAGAGCGCAAAAAATATTGCGCCGTAAATTGCACTTTTTT
>PRKT01000168.1:790489-833014 GCA_003671525.1 Saccostrea glomerata | reverse complement strand
AAAAAAAACAAAACAAAAAAAACTACATTTTGCCAGACTGAAAAATAATAACTTCTTATGACTCGCCTATAAGTCGGACATTGAGTTTTGGACCAAAATGTTACTCCCAAAATACCGACTTATAGGCGAGTATATACGGTAGTTTGCCTAAATTTGAAGCAAAATGTAGAAAAGCTGAGAAGTAACTTTCCTCCGAAAACTACTTCAGAAGAATTTATTTTGGATGACCCAGAGAAGATGACACACGTAGCAATGAAACCATCAAACATCAGACGTTTGTCTCTATCGAAAAAGAAGAAGAAAGGGGTTGGAAGACATTGTATTTCAGCTGAAAGAATGAGGTATCATCATTCTTCAAAGGGAGTAAATGACCTCTTAAAGAAGGAAATGGAAGGTTGAAAATAAATTATTTCATCTTGTGGGAGAGTCTGTTTATTATATGGGTAGCCATTTATACAAAAGATTCAATAAATCAATAGAATACTTTACAGATATAAGAAGGATATAAAGATAACGAACAGTTTTCAATCTCAAAGTCCATAAAACAATATACAAAACAAGAGCAGAGCAAACACGGACCTCCGAAACATCAGAGGTGGGATCAGGGTCCTTTAAATAAACTCAAATTATCCAAAAGCAGTAAAACTTGAATTCAATGAGCAATGAATTGGCCCATGTACACGTGCGTAGCTGTTGTAACCTTTTCTTTAGATGTCTGTAATCCTTTTTCCCCTCAGCTTGATACAGTTGAAAGCAGTGTAACTGAGGAAATTATTACAATTGAGAATGATGATAAATATTCCATGTACAGCTATACATTGAAATCATTATAAGTTGAAAAATAATTCATTCTAGTGTTAACCACAATTATTACAATACGTGACAGATCAAGTTGTTTCAAATTTTTCATTAGATAAGTACCGTATATAATAGAAATATTAACTCCAAAGTTATCACTTGCATTGTTCTTATTCAAGCTTTGACGGGATTCTTGAAGAACATTGAATGAGTTTAACCAAAAAGAAAAGAATACTGTTCAATTTCCAGATTACATGCAGAAAGAGAGCAAACGGGGAAAGGTGTCTTCAATAGACATTAGTAAAGGTAAATACATTCAAATAATAACAGTTTACAACAACATATTGATAAACGTGCAGTGGTTATTATTTTCATATCATGAACTTTTAATATTTATATAGCCTTGAAGAAGTTGAAGAAAGTTTGGGACCTGGAAAATGGTTCTGGTTGCATCCTTGGAAAAGTGTCCAATTTTTATTTTACAGACTGATTCAAGGTCGCTTAACAACACAAACTGGTTGATAGATCAAGTGACTATTTCTCTTGCATATTCAATTATGATTACTTGAATTTGAGAAAGCAGAACTTTCTTTTCTATCGTTAGCTTCCCTTGCTTGTGCAGCGATGTGCCTTTGTCGCCTGCGTGCGGAGTGTGTATATCTCGGTTGATTCGATGCGCAAAAGCATGCTTTACGTTCGCATAATTTCTAAAACAAGGTGGATTGTTGACAAGCAGGTTGACGAGGCGGGAGTGTCGGCAGTCATCATTTCTTAAGTTCTACGGTCGATACAATGACCTTGTCAGCTAATAGTTTGTCATCGAGTCAAATGCCGACTGACGTTTTTCATGCCAATTGTTGGTCCATTATTTATACACTGAATTGACGACAGATTTTTTCCGTTATTTCCAGGTCATCACAAGGAGCACACGGCGGGTCGGCAGGGGATGTTCACTCCTCCATGGCACCTGATCCTACCTCTGATGTTTCGGATGCCCGTGTTTGCTCTGCTCTTATTTTGTATTGTTTTATGGACTTTGATATTGAATACTGTTCGTTATCTTCATATCCTTCTTACACAAATTTCTTTCAAATTTAATTGAATTAGAGAATAATTATAAACAAATGTATTTACAGGTTATCGATGCTTATTTATCGTTGATTGTTCAAAAGTAGATTGAGAAAGGTCACAAAGAACTGCGAACGATAGTCTTGTTCTCCCGCCTACGTCCAAGTCAATTTTCAAAAGTTAAGATCTTCGAATGATTTTTAAAATTTATATTGATATTTATATGGATGTAAGATAGTGTTTTGAATATTATAAATAAAAATATGATTTTTTATTCAATATAATGCTATAAGATAGTATATTAAAATTTTAAGCATAATAAAAAATAAATTTTATCAATAAAAAGTGTTGCCCCCTGCTGGTGTTTGATCTGGAAACCTTTGGATTGTTGTCCATTTAATTAACACATGTATAGATATACGTTTGATTTAAAATACTCAGAATCCTATATTAAAAATACTTTTAAATGATTAAAACAAGTTTATTGGGATTATAACTATAATGTGAACTTAAAAAAAGTAATTTAGAAAAATTATTTTTCAAATAAACTTACGGTAATTATCAGAAGCCATATTGCTTTCTTTAATCTAAAGAAAATACATGGAAGATCTCTGGGACTTGTTCTGTAATGTAAGTAAAATTGTGGTTTATAATGTTTCATTTTTCATATGTATAACAATGCAGTTTATGTAATTAAGTGAAATATTTTAATTATTCTGATATTTTTACTGAAAACAGTAAACCTGAGGAATAGCTAATATGATGTAAGACAGAAGAGGCTCGTAATTTGTGGCAAGATTTTGATTTCTTTGTGAACAAGTGTTTCTAAATAAGATTTAAGAAAGACTGGTTAGTTGCTGTGCCAATGTGTCAAGTGTACTTTGATTTCTTGGATGGAAAAAACATCAGGGTGAAGAACCAATGTCATCTGGACCTAAATGTCATTCTCTGAATGCAGCGTATAAACACGATTCGGGAAATAACGTGGAGAAATGAATTTCATGATTTATGGATTACATAGGTCTTTTGATAGGAAATTTATCTTAAATGCAGAGCTGTTTACTCTGACGATTTATGTTTTTACGGATTTTTAACCCAAAACACGTCTCGGATTTTGCTGTTATTAAAATATGGAAATACGTTCGTTCGGAATGTAGTAGATAGAGCGTCTGCTCAAAGAGTTGCGCACTAAAGACTTGCTCCTTACGTACAGGGTTAGAATCCCACTTGTGCGACCTGGAGATCGGTCCTTCAGATAAGACCGTTTAGACCGAGATCCCGTGCTGCAGTAGTTGCTGGCACGAAACACCGCTTCTTGCTCGATGGCTTTGAGTGTAAGTATAGTATAAAATTTGCAGCTCTCCACCGGAGGGTGGTGGCATCTTAATGAATACAAGAGGCCCAAAGTCCACATGAACACTGTGGCTAATGGAGGGGAATGTGCTTTGAACAAACTTGAATACTTCAATCTACGCTAACAAAGATGCCTGAATATTTCTTTAACAGATGTTTTTTCTTCTGGGAACAAAAGTAATCCACACTACCTGAGAATGATTCAATGTAAATAGGATTAATCATGGTTTTGCCGTGTCCTTGAAAAAAAAAAATCAATGTAATATACTTTCAACGTTACTTGTGGCCCTTCCCTACCCCCGGGGGTCATGATAAGATTTCAACAAGTATGAACCTACACTACCTAAGGATGCTTCCTTATAAGTATGACCAATCCTGGCCTTGCTCTTCTTGAGAAGATTTTTAAAGATTTTTCCTATATATTTTGATGTAAAACTTGAACGTCCCTTGTGACCCCACCCTACCCCCGGGGGTCATGGTTTGAACAAATTTGAATCTACACTACCTCAGAATGTTTCTATATAAATATGACCAATCATTTCTTTGCTGTTCTTGAAAAGAAAATTTTTATAGATTTTTCCTATATATTTCTGTGTAAAACATGGACTGTCGACTGTCCATTGTGGCTCCGCCCTACCCCCCGGGGGTCAAGATTTGAACATCTTTCAAGCCACATTAGTTCTTGAGAAGAAGATTTTTATAACATGCCACCAAATTTTCACTAATTCCCAATTATCTTCCCTTAAATTTGGGGTGGCCCTTCATTTGAACAAACTGAATCCCCTTTACCCAAGGGTGCTATGTGCCAAGTTTGGTTAAAATTGGCCCCGGCGTTCTGGAGAAGAAGTCGAAAATGTGTAAAGTTTACAGACAGACAAACAGACGGACGACGGACAAAATGTGACTGGAAAAGTTCACTTGAGCTTTCAGCTCAGGTGAGCTAAAAAATTCTTGAGAGACATACAATCAGTCAATCATGGTAGTGATATGTCTAAGTTTCACGACTTTTCATCACTATATAAGAAAAGGATTCCAATCACATGGGTGATTTCGATTTGCCAAAAATGCTGTGGTATAAAATGACAAAGAAAATGTTATTTAATCTTGTTACAGTAATCAATAAGCAGTTGTTCCCTAATTATATATGTGAAACCAATGGAGAGCGAAATCTTACTGGCAAATGTTAAATCTCACGGACAAATCTAATCAAAAATACTGAGAGACAACGATAAGGTCTGTATATGATATATGTATTACATTTTATGTTTGCTACAGTATAGATTTGACTGGATACGAAGTAGTTAGTTTGTTGTTGTTGTTTTTTTTTTACATTAAGCAGAAATGATGCAAACAATTATTGGATGCCTGGATTGGTATTTCTTTTGTGACCTAATTATCCCCTCGCGCAACTAGTTTCGGAGGGGATATAGCATCGCGTTTGTGTGTGTGTTAGTGTGTTCGTTACACCTTGTGGGCAAGAAGGACAGAAAACCTTTGCATTAACCATTCTCAACGTTTACATACTTGTGTGGCAGTATAAAAGGACGAAGCCTATTCATTTTCAAGTTCATTATTGAAATATTTCTTCAGATATCGCGTTTTTACGGTGACCGCCCAGTATTCCGACGGTCCGATAGTCCGACAGCCCAGTAGTCCGACGGTCCGATAGTCCGACAGCCCAGTAGTCCGACGTCTTGATAATTTGTAGTCTTATATAACCAATTCCTTCAGCAGAAAAGAGGAAGGATTACACCTTGTCTGTGCTTGATTGGAATAGAAAGTTGGTATGGAAATTTAAGTATAAATGAAGCATTATCACCACAACCCAACCCCATAAAATAAGTTTTGCTCTGTTTTTTTGTATGCCCCCGTAATCAAAGTATCGGGGAAACATAGCTTTTTAATACATTTTTTGCTACACTCTGATGAACAGCTTTCTATATATTAAGTACTAATAAAAATGTTATTACATTGGTCTAACAATTTCCTTTTTGACTGGTCTGCTGGTCCAACATAACAATTGTTAGACAGCAACGTTGCTACAAATTTGACCCCAAAGCAATACAATGGTTTGACTCATATTTAAGGACAGATGATACAAACAAAAAAATATTCCTGGATTGGTATATATTTTTTGGGCCTAATTTTATCGCAATCGATGCATATAATAGATTTATTACGGAAGCGTACTAGTGCCACTTAGACACTTTACTTTTTTTTAATTTCTACACTTTAATCTGTAAAATTTTACACTTTTAATCTGTAAATTTTACACTTTAATCTGTAAATTGTACACTTTAATCTGTAAATGTTACATTTTAATCTGTAAATGTTACACATTAATCTGTGAATTTTACACATTAATCTGTAAATTTTACACTTTAAAGTGTAAATTTTACACTTTAAAGCGTAAATTTTACACTTTAATCTGTAAATGTTACACTTTCATCTGTTAATTTTACACTTTAAAGTGTAAATTTTACACTTTAAAGTGTAAATTTTTCACTTTAATCTGTAAAATTTACACTTTAATCTGTAAATTGTACACTCTATTTGTTTATTCACATAGTCAATTAAGCAACATCACACATTCCCAGTAACGCATTTTAAAGCCAACAGACCGTTAATCATGCAAGATAATTACAGAAGCGCAATATCTATCTGAACTGCAAATAAAAAAATCTTTGAGATATATATTTTTACTTTTCGGTACACTATAGTAAAACTAAAGAAACACATGTATATATACTGAAACAAAAAGCAGATCCCTGATTTCTTATGCTGGGGAAAATTACGAGGCCCATGATGAAATAGTCCATCCTTGTTTATCATATACTAATAAACAAGTACGTGTACATGTAAAATAAAAATATACAAACAATTGCAAACATCTCAGTTTAAAACTTTTTCTCAAGTGTCAGAGGTAAAACATCACAAATCGACCGTTCGATCATAACCTATTGCAGTTCAGGTTGTTCAAAATAAAGTGTAAATTTTATAGATTAAAGTGTAAAATTTACACTTTAAAGTGTAAAATTTACAGATTAAAGTGCAAAATTTACAAATTAAAGTGTAAAATTTACAGATTAAAGTGTAGAAATTAAAAGAAAATGAAGTGTCTATGTGGCACTAATACGCTTCCGTAATTTCTAGAATATAAAGAAATTGTAAACATCTGTGTTGTTCAAAGATCCGCTCTTTTAAAACCATCCTCATTAATCTCTTCAAATATTTTTTTCACTTTAAATTCCATTTTTGTGCAAATTTGAATAAAAAATTAAAAACTACGCAGTGAAAGTTATTCGTATTACTCATTTAGGGGGCCGACTATGATTTTATAGTGAGAAAACTACAATAGCGAAACTCATCATTTTTATACCATGAATAATTTACATTAACTTCAATGTACATGCACAATTTGGGGAAAATCTACCGTCCAGTTATTATTAAGGAACCGTCTCAAATACAGGTACATTATACCATAGGATTATATAGGAAAATGCCAATTTTCGCACTTTAAAGCAAATTATACAAATACTACAGTATACTTTTTGTTCAAACTAAAATATTTTATGAGTATTACTGTATAGTACATTATATGTAAGAAATAAAACATTCTACCGTCTTAAGCTTGTTACCAGAGGGGACATCTAAAAATGCCAAAAATTAACGAATGTTCCTGTTTTTATAGAGTACTACAAAATATGACGGGAACAAAGGAGAAAAAGTAATAAAGATACGCTTTTGAAATTTAAAACAGAAATTTGAGAATATCTCCATTTTAAGTAACATTTTATTAACCCTTTCTTTAAGAGCTTTAGTTTACATTAACGTCAAAAAGACACTGTAACGACGTCAATTGACCTATCAATTGCAAAATCGTTAAAAAATCAGTTTTAAAGAATTCTAATTACATTCTTAAACTTTCATTTTTTTTAAATTTTGTTTAATTTTATTAATTGAGCGAAAAAAATGCTCAAAAACAGTAAATACGCTTCATTTTACTATGGTGTGCGAAATGTTGCGCAATGAAAACTACAATCGGCCCCCTTAAACATGGCCCAAGTTGTTATTTTCAAATTCTTTGACAAAAGTTTGTTTGTATCATACGTAAGCCCATTTAGGAACTATCAAAAATTATATTTGAATTCGATATAATTTGTTATAACGAATTTATTTCTTTATTATAACAATTCCTTAGAATTTGTTATAACAATTTTAATCTCTTACAACAAATTTGTTTAATTTGTTTTGACGAATTCAAAAAGTTTTTATAACGAATTTAATTTGATTAAACGAATTATAAAATTTGTTATTACAAATTAAATTAGTTAAAAAAAAAATTCTGTAATTTGTTATAACGGATTAAATTCGTTTAAACAAATTCAACAATCGGGCCTATAGAAAAATATATTTGAATTCGAAATAAGATTTCTTGAATTCGTTTAAACAAATTTAATTTGTTATAACAAATTTTAAAAAATCGTTTGAATGAATTTAATTTTTAATAAAAATTTTAGAATTTGCTCAAACGAGTTAAATTCGTAATAAGAATAATTTGAATTCGTTATATCGAATTCAACAAATTTGTTATAACAGATTAAACTCATTATGACGAATTCAAAGAAATTGTTATAACGAATTAAATTTGTTAAAACAAGTTCGACATTTCGTTCTATCAAATTTAAAAAATATTTTTGATAGGTCCTAAATGGGCTTCCGCTGTATCATCTGTCCTTTAACTGTAGATTTCAGTGTTCAACATGGAAATATATTATCTGAAAAATAGTTAGTCAGAGCGGGAGTGCCACTGGGATCAATTTTATGTCCACTTCTTTTCTTATTTTACATCAATGATCTCCCTTTATTCATAGAGAAATCAAGCATTTACTTATTTGCAGATGACCCCACACTTCACTTTTCTGACAATAACGTTTCTTCCATTCAAAATATGTTATCTTCGGACATAAGTAATATAGAAAGATGGTGTTATCGGAATCAGGTGATTTTGAATACTAGAAAAACAAAATGGATGTTGATAGACACACATCAAAGACGATCAAAAGTGACGAACCAAAATTTAAATTTACAAATTTCATTGAGTGTGTTACACATGAAAAATTACTTGGAATTCATATTGAATATTCACTTAATTTTTACACACATGTCGATGCTGTTTATAAATTTGTACATTTTTGTATATGGAAAGATATCTGTATTACGAAGAATTAAGAAGTATCTTCCATTAAGGTATACCTTTACACAGATGACTAAAATTTCCACTGATAAGAACGAAAAACCGCCTATTGCACATTGTATACCTATGATTCTTGTGTTAAATTTCAACTTCAAATAATTAGGTCAATGGCCTCGTTTTCATGCTAGTGGCCCCTGAGTATTTTTCGGGAAATACCTCATTTTTTTACACTATGACTATTGTTTTCTTCACTCACAAAATATTACAAGCAACGAAACTCTTTAAATAATATTGAATATTATAGCAATGTAACAGAGTTGCTCCTTATAAAGAAATGAGTAGGGTTTTGGGCCATGAATGTAATAATTATTAACAGTCCGAATTTCCTCTGTCATATTTATATTTTTCTTTGTTTGCTACGTACGTCCCTGTTTGTAATTCAGAAAATATTCCACTATTAGTGATTCATAAAGTTATACATGTATATGGCTTGTCTGAGATAAAAATACCATATATAAAGATATAAATGTTGTGTGTTACTGGTATTTACGTTCAAATAAAAAAAAATCACAATTTGAAATTTAATACTGAGTAAGCTAAGGTTTCTATATACAAATTGCCTCTTTTATATCTTTAAATTGATTTTAATTGTTTAATTGATTCACAAAAAAGTCCTATATTTATAATCTTTGTAATTTGACGAAAAATCTTTCTAATTTGTCGAAAAATCTTTTTAATTCGATTTCTAAAACATATTCAATTATGGCACGCCAAATTCACAAAAATGAGCAAAATATACTAAGTAGTTTCACAGTCGATAAACTAGGTTTAACGGTTGTGATCTATAGTTTACGGACTGTAAACTATAGTTAACAACGTTAATCTATATTTTAAATCTATAAACCATAGTTAACGCAATAATCTATGTTTCACAACCGTAAACTATACAGTTTAACACCGAAAACAATCATTTGCGATTACAAAACATAGATTATCCGATAAATACAGTTTCACGATTTGTAAACTATAGTTTACAAACTGTTAACTATAGTTAACGATCTGATAAATATAGTTTCACGATTTGTGAAACTATGATTAACAACTCTTAACTATAGTTTACGATTGTAAACTATAGTTTACAAACGCGAATCTATTTTTATCAACAAAATCTATTGTTAACGTTTTATTACAGACAGATAAACTTAGATTAGCGTTCGTAAACTATTGTTAACAACCGTTAAATATAGTTTTACAGATGAAAACTATACTTAACGAATCGTTAACTATAGTTTACAGACGATAAACCTAGTTTATCAATTGGGAAACTATGTTTAGCTAATTTTTGTGAATTTGGCGTGCCATATTCAACTATATTAAGGAAATTAGAAAGAAAATTAAATTATCCGTTTCCGTCGAGTGCATAATTTCTTACAGTTTTCTGTTGACCCCCCCTCCCCCTGGCGGTTTTTTTGTATTTATCTTGAAATAATGTCAGAAAGGAGTAATTATAACACTATCAAAAATATTGGTAATGTTCAAAATGTCGGACTACCGGGCCGTCGGACTATCGGACCGTCGGACTACTGGGCTGTCGGACTATCGGACTACCGGACCGTCGGACTACCGGGCTGTCGGACTATCGGACCGTCGGACTACTGGGCTGTCGGATTAAGGACCGTCGGAATACTAGGCTTGAACCGTTTTTACTGCCTCGAAACCCTGACATTTTATGTACGAGTTGACAACAATCATTTCCGCTAGTGAACCAGTTGAAGTCTGCGTGAAAAAAGATAAAAAGACTTCGATGAACGTCGCAGTTTTATTACCAAATTCCATTAAGTGTCTGGGAATTTGGGGTGCACGCTATTCCTGAAAGCTGTAAATACAATCCACATGTTCAGTTACATGTAACCTCTCGATGTACATGTACATTGTTTTTTTTCACTACGAATAAAATGCATATTATCTGGAACCGTGATATATACTTAGGTAGGTAAATGATTAAAATCACTGAATCATACATATGGCATACGTGATATGTTTCTGCTAGGCATAAAGGAAACTGCCCAATTACGTATGCACATTATACCCCCCCCCCCCTTCCCACTAAAATGCTATGCAATTTTTGTTAAAAAGACATCCTCCACCCCAGATAACTTTGATTAAAAATAAATAGTGCTGAAAAACAATTTAATATATTATAAACTTTACTAGCCAAATTAGGTATCCATCCATGTTATGTCCCCCCCTTTAGCCAAGATGCTTTGCTCTTTGCATTTTATAAAATCAACAACATCCCACTAATAATTTTGTCAAAAGTGAGGGATTTGATCCTAACGTTGCGGATTTGAATCCCTTTGTGGGACGTGGAGACCGTGTAAACCAAGGGCCCATGTCCCAATAGATGCTGGCACTAAAAGATCCCTCACTGCTCAATGGTCGTCAGTTCCTATTAAAGGAAAGAATGTGCAGCTCTCCGCCGGCAAGCCTTCATATGAGCAACAAATTCCTTAGAGGGACATTAAACAAAATACATTGTACTATCGGACTGGTCACGTGACTCAGAGAGGTAAAGACGTGTTTTCTACCCTCTGTGTTCTTTTGACAATTTTCTGGGAAATTCTCAGCGTCTTCCGGAATTTTTTGTGTATAGTAATATTTACATGTGATATTTACTGTCAGGAAAATTTATTGTGATATATCAGTGTCTTTGGATGTGAAAATCTTGTCTGTCAGGAAAATTTATTGTGATATTTCAGTGTCTTTGGATGTGAAAATCTTGTAAATAATCTGACCACATGTGTTTGCCTTGTGCGTGAGTATCTACTCACTCACTGCTAGAGACCTAATTCATATAGGTGATTTTCAGTGTTCTACAGTAAACAACCAAACATGGGTGACAAACGATTAATTAAACCAGTCTACCTAAGAAATAGGGATATACAAATAAACAAAAGGAACCAATATCCGACTATGCCCTCGCCTGTGCTGTGAACACTGTGGCTTCCGATGTTATCTGTGTCCAAAGAGATCGCGATCTATGGCGAATTTATGTCGCATCTATGGAGAGCAGAAATCTTCTCGTCTCTAACGGATTCACCCTAAACAACATAAGTGTCTCCGTTTTTGACACTAACCCTTTCTCTGCAGGGACCGAAAAACCGGAAGAAGAGGTAGTAAGGGTTACAGTCAGGGGAGTTCCTCTTTCTGTAGAGGATTCGTGTGTTATAAATATGCTCGAAAAGCTTGGAGCTGAGCTTACGTCTGAAATTAAATATGAGAAAATCCGCAACCCCAACACCCTTAAAATGACAGAAATTCTAAATGGTAACCGTTTTTTGTATATGAAACCAATGCTTAATGGCAAATTCCTACCAAAAAACAGTGAGTGCGCTGGGCTAAGATGCACCATTTCACATCGGGGACAACCAGCAAAGAAGCAATCCTTGAGATGCACAAATTGTTGGGGCGAAGATCATATTGGCTTCAATTGTGAGTACGAGACTTGCTGCAAGATCTGTAAGCAACCTGGCCACACTCCAGGAGACCCAAAATGTTCAAGTTTTGATAGTGGCGAGAAAAACATCATCGCTTTCAGCGGAAAGGATGATATTCTTTCTAACTTCTATCCTTGTGATATCAACATCTTTGGAATAACGCATGCTTCTGCCGAGCATGCATTCCAGTACAGTAAGGCTATGCGGTCTGGAGACGTCGTCAATGCCTCCGCTGTGCGTAATGCTACCACCGCTTTAGAGGCTAAACGTATCGGAGCTAAGGTTACCACAACTGATGATTGGCTGCTTCAGCGTGACGACATCATGAAGGAAATCCTGGAGACAAAATTCGACCAAGTGCTGGAAGTCAAAGAAAGCGTCCTTAAATCCAGCGAATCAACCCTATTCGTAGAAGCGGCATATGATGATTACTGGGGATCAGGGCTTGACAAACGTGGCACCAACAACTCTTCTGTCACTTCCTGGCCGGGGAAAAGCGTCATGGGACGCATTGTTACCAGCATTGCCAGATCAAAACGTGAGCGCGCCTTGCCTCAACGCAACCAGCCATCTCGACGCGGCAGAACAGGTAGTGTGACAAAATAACAATCAAGATAGCTTCTCCAGAATCTCCACATCCATTCAGTTAGTTACTGAAAGTTTGCATGAATGTTTTAAATGTTTATTCATTAAACTGTAGAGGCCTTAACTCTACAGAAAAAAGAACTAAATTATATACTTGGTTATCTGACATAAAAGCTGATATTATATTATTACAGGAAACACATTTCATTGAAAAATATGAGGCATGCTATAATGCAAGATGGTTTGGTACTAGTATACACAACTTTTCGGACTCGCAATATAGCTGAGGAACTTCAGTATTATTTAGAAAAGGTTTAAATTTTGAAATATTAGATATTCATAAGTCTTTTGATGGAAGAATGATTCTTATTAACTCAATTTTGGAAGAAAAAACGCTTACAATAATAAATATATATGCACCAAATAATCAAGCAGAACGAAAGTCCATTTTTGATAAATTCAATAAATGGATAGCCAAACATTCTTGTAATATTGACAACATAATTTTAGCAGGAGATTTTAATTGTAATTTAGAGAAGACTGACGACGAGTATTAAAAACTTCAAAAAAAAAATATTAAACAATAATTTGAAAAAACCTTTGGCGTGACTTAAGGTCACATGATCTAGGATATACTTGGTGCAATGGGGAAAACGTACCAACAAGCAGAATCGATTATTTTCTTGTATCAAAATCCCTAATATTTCCAGTTGAATATATAATCCTCCGAGAAGTACCTGGGTTACATTCAGGGGGAACAAGAATGTCAGATCACAAATGTATTAAGGTTAACTTTGACATGAATTTGAATATAAGAGGTCCAGGATATTGGAAATTCAATGCCTCACTTCTACAAGATAATACTTTTGTAAAAGAAATAAGGAATTTTATTAAAGATTTTAAATCAAACGAAAATGCTCAAGCATCTTGGAAGGCATTAAAAATTAAAATAAAAGATTACTCTATAAAATATAGTAAAACTGTTAGTAAATCATGTAAACGTCAAATCATTCATTTAGAAAATGAAATAGCAACTATGGAGATATCAAACTCAAATGATATCGATATGAACAGAAAAAGAAAATTGGAATCCGAACTAAAAGAACTGATCAATAAAAAAGCCAAGGGTGCCCAAATTTAGATCTCGTGCGAAGTGGATTGATCACAGGCCTTTAGTTCGCTTAGAAAAAAAAATTGAGTTATTGAAAAAACCAGAAGTCTCTCTCGAGACTGTAGCTCTACTGGTTTGTACTTATAACAAAGGATGAGAAAAGAATTATGCCGTCATATCGTGTTTCCGCTCCGCTACAGAGCCGAGATCGAGGGAAAACGATAGAGTAAACTTACCACTGTTTATTGTATGGAAAAACAGGTAATATAGCAAACACAGTGGACATGCAACATGCAAAATCTGGCGCCTCGCTCTCACACCGGAAAACGTGCTTCTGTTGGGTACCGGTGGGATTCGACCCATAGGCAAAAATGCCCGGTATCGAAAACCACCACAATCAGACCAAAATTATAGAAGGAATAGCATTTTAAAGGAAATTCCCAGACATTTCTATTCTTAGTAACAATGGCAACACTTTTCACCAAAATCGAAACCGAAGCACTATTTGATGTATCTTAGAGTAGTCTACTTGTGTGCCAAGTTATATTGAAATCAGACCAAAACTGTAGGAGGAGTAGCATTTTGAAACAATTTCACAGAAATTTCTATTTTTAGTATCAACGTCAACACCGTTCGTCGAAATTAAAAGCAGATACACAGAATTATGTATCTGCAAACATTCATACTAACATTCATATACGATATATATATGATACAAATATCAACTCATAATAATGTAAAGATATTATGAAATACAACACAATGAACAGTCAATATGCCGAGCGCTTAAAAGTTCTATATATAAAACAATATAGCAGCGATTCCTTCTCCATCCTGCGCGTCTGTTTGGCATCCACGGAATTGACTTTTTCTCCCTCACTGCCTCCTTAGTTGCACTCCAAAGAAGGACTTGAAGTTTTCATGCACTTCATTAGCCAAAAGAGACAGTGGCTTACGTCTGAGCTCTGCCACCCTCTGGTATATGGTACCAATGTGCTTCGGGGTCATCGGGAACGGAACAGAACATGGCATATAAGGACTGTCTGTTTCCACCAGAAGCTTGTGGTCTGGAATAGCCCTCACTCCTGCTTGCTGGAGAGGCGACATCCTAAATACTTTCCCGCTCACCCCAAAGTAGACAGGTCGTCCAGTGCGAAACCACAGGCACACCTGGTCCGGGCCACCAGTGAAACAATGTAGGTAGATAGGTGCCAAAGTAGGGACACCCAGGCCATCAAGAAGAGTAATACAGTCCTGTGTGGGAACCAGTCCGAGAGGGTCATCCTCTGCTCCCCGGAGATGGAGGACCATATTGGTCGAAACATCCGCCCTGCGGAAAAACTCCGCCAAGATAAACTTCTGTTGGCGATGCCCTCCTATGGTGTAGTCCAAACCAATCTCCCCTGTCGCCCATGAATTACTGCGGCAGAGTTCTGCAATGACCCGCACATCATCACTATTGGCTCTCGAAGCCTCCTTCGGGTGGATCCCCCTGACAATAACCCACTGCTTCCTAAGGATTCTCTTTGGCACATCATGGGGCTCATCCAGTCCATAGATAACACACCCTCCGGTAAGTGTGACCGGTACCTCAACTGGCCTTTTGTCCAGGGTGGTGAAGACATCTAAGTCACCCGTAAAAGGGTCTGGCAAACGTCCTGGATGCCAGTGGCAATCAACGACAACAACAGCCTGGTCCGAATCCTCTCTAGGAGATGTAGTAGACTTACTAGGCCCCTGAGACACAGCGGGTACCTCCGCTCTAGCCTGTGTCACCTCAGTGTCCACCTGAACTGCCTCAGGCTGGACCAGCTCGTCCTCCCAGGACTCAGCAATGTCGGATTTCGATCTATCCAGGTCCGACCTGGATCGTTCCCACTCTCCACGCCAGTGGCCTCTCCGTGTGGCCTCATTGATAGCAAGGGCCATTAGTCTTGGGTGGACCAGTAAGGCAACATGAGTCACCTTTCCCTTGTTCACATCACTGATTTGTCGGCTACTGGGAGGTACAATCCCCAAATATGTTGACACGCCAACAGCAGCCTCACGAACCGGCCAAGAGAAACCCCAGCTGACCCTTCCAAGCTGGCTCTGTATCCAAGCTCTAAGTCTCCCTAAAGAGACCAATGCCCTCTTGTCTTCGGTAGGTCCGAGAATCTTAGCAGAGAGCTCCACAAGGATATTGATGAAATCAATAGGTTCCCTGGCCTCTTTGGCATGATCCCGCCAAATATGGTATTGCATGGGAGTGGCCCCGGTGAAAACCTCACCACAACTATCCACTGCACACTTGCGTACTCCTCTAGGCCTCTTCTCCATTTCCTCTGGCCTGGCTTCTGCTGCATCCCTGGGGGGAGCCGTAGCTTGAGAGGCATCTTCCTCCTCCGAGTCACGCAATGTGATAGAAACCATCTCGGCCCAATCTGAGGTCTCCGCACCCTGCGGACTCTGTCCGGACACGCCTTCTGGCTTGTCTGTGTCGTCCAGCTCTAAGAAAGACTCTTCCTCGTCAAACACAAAAACATCAAATGTCTCCTCCATAGCTGAATCTACAAATGAAAATATAACCAAAATATAAACAAATACATTCTCAGAGTTCTCTCGGCTACCCTAAAAAAACCTTCAAGATCTTAAGGGTCACAAACCCCTAACTATTTACAATTCATTCATTTCATTTTTTTTTTCTTAGTTTTTCTCATTTCCCTTTATGGGAGAGCACTCAGGGCAAACATACTGAGGCATACTCTGCGCATCATCCTCTGAAATTCCGACACATTCGGGATGGAACCAATCTTTACAAAAATCACATTGAACCATCAACCCTTTAGGATTCTGCTTTTTGCACAGACAATATGACTTTTTACTACGGTTTTGCTTTCGATGTTTAACATGTTCAGACACAACCGACTCACCAGTTCCCATTCTAGATCTACTACGTGCCCTAGTACCCATATACGGACCACTTTGATGTCTTATCTCTGTTTCCACTGCTGCACTGTCCTTGACAGTAGGGTGGTTGCCTGGCAAGTCTGACTCACCTTCATTTTCCAGCTGGTCATCACTGTTTACCTCACCTTGCAACTGTTCTCTGAACTCCACTAACCATTTAGGTAAATTCCGTGCTTCACACTTTTTCAGTTTGTCATGATGCATGATTTTTATCTCACGACGTGCCTTTACAGCATATACGGTGTCAGACTTAAGTTGAACTATAATTCCTGGACCCATCCACATTGACTCAACCTTCTTACCAGCATTGCGGCGCCAATATACAAGGTCACCAACCTTGAACTTACCTGTCCTCATTCTTAGGTCATGTGCCCTTTTCATCGACTTCTGAGCAGATTTTAACTTTTTTCTTGCAAGGTCATGTGCTTTCTGCATATTCTGCTCTAGATCCCGCACATACTTATCTACCTCACCCTCCTCCCCATTTTGAAAAAACTCGGTAGGAGGTGGGCTGTACATCAGTGTTGCTGGGATGTTTACCTCCCTGCCCAGCATAAGTCTGTTTGGTGTATAACCAGTATGGCGGTTAACTGCTGACCGCAATGCTCCAGCCAAAATACCTAAATATTGGTCCCAGCTCTTAGGTTGACCATCAACATAACAGCGCACAGCATCCATGAGTGTGCGATTATAACGCTCAACCTGGCCATTTCCAGATGGTCTATATGGTGTCGTGCGAGCTTTGTGTATTCTCAAGGTTTCACAAATTCTACGAAACAACTCGCTCTCAAAGTTCCTTCCCTGGTCAGTAAATATTTCATACGGGTATCCAAACCGAGCGAAAAAATCATTTATTGCAGCTCTAGCAGTAACTTCCGCTGTCTGCGAAGGCAATGGTATGCACTCCACCCATTTGGTAAAGCTGTCTACTAGCATCAGTATATATTCATTTCCCTGTTCTGTTCGAGGCAACGGTCCAAGAAAATCAAGATGGACTTTTTCCATTGGACTACCTGCTTGATAGCTCTTTAAAGCAGCTCGGTTTGGTAATGGACCTCTTTTATTTCTACAACAGATGTCGCACGTCAGCACATACTGTTTCATATCTGCGGCCATCCGCCACCAATAGAACTTTGTCTTCAACCTCTCTTTAGAACGTTGAATACCCTGATGTCCCGAAGATGGTATATCGTGGCATAGGTATAGAATCTCCTCTCGGTTTACTTTTGGAACCAAAAGTCTTAGAGCATCTTGTTCCGTTTCTGGTTTTCGCCATATCACACCATTTTCATCTAGCAGAAAACAGTCTCGCTCAAGAACATAACACTTTGTCTCCGGGCTGGAAATCATTAATTCCCCCTCGCTTGGCAAAATTCCTGACTTTAAGTAGACTCTTAGAAATGTCATGGACTCATCTGCCTGTTGTTGTTTAGCCATGTCCTCTGCATTGAAAGAAGACAGTGAAATTCCTACCCTTTCTGGCTGGCTGTCCTTCTCACATCCTTTTGATATCTGACAAACAGACCTATCTCCATCAGACATGTCTATTTCTAATGATGTTCCCTCATTTTCATTTGAAACTACAAAATGTACTGATGGAAAATCAGAGTTCTTTATGCCATGACTCAAAACGTCTTGAGTCCCCGATGCCAACAACTCCTGTACCTTCAAGTCAAGAGGCTTTATATACCCATTGCTAGATGTACTGAAGCTAGGGCCCTCTTCAAACAATTGTGCTAAGGGTATAACATCATCAATGTCAGTACTGAACTCATGCCAACGCTCGTGAGCTCTGCGGCAATATTAGCATCCTCAACAAGGTAAATCCTGGAGTTGAACTTTGGATGAGTAACTCTGGCAATCATCAGCAATAGCACCCGACGGGAAGATACAGCATTGAGCACTTGCCATGGACCCTCAGCAAACATCTTAATTGTACCTGTTATTTCTTTGATTTGCAAGATTCCAGTCTCGCATGAAATTTGTGCATCATGCGCCCTAAGGAAATCAATTTCTAAAAGCATCTAATCCTGTAATGGGCCTACATAGACCGGATGCTCAAATTCGAATCCACCCATAATAAGCGTTACCTTACCCAAGAACTGGGCATTCATACCAGTTCCTTCACCCGCAAGTCTGATGCTTGATTCCTCTACAACATGCGGCTTTGGTAACATAGAGTTATATACTTTCTGGGAAACAATTGTTATATCTGCGGCTGTGTCAACTGTGGCATTTATTTTTAACCCTGCAATCTCTACTGGAACACGCCATGCACCTGAATTTTCACCTTTATTACCAGATTGCACAGACGGTATCACATGGGCTGCATTGACAGACGGGTTCTCCGCAAATGTCACATTTTTTACAGTAGATGTCGGCTCCGACACCTTTGGCTCTGTTTGACCAGTACCTCTATTATTCCTGGCCGGAGAAACCGAATTACGAGTCCGTAACCTATTAGGACAGTTTCTCCTTATATGTCCCGACTGCTTACACTCAAAACACACAACTGACCTTGAATTCACCAGGCGGCTGGGAATAGATGACCCTTGTGACCTTGAAAATTGTCTTGGACTGTGACCTCGGCTCTCACTTTGTCTAGTATCATTTAAACCCCGGGACCTTTCACTTGTTCGCCCCCTATCAACATATTCAGGTGACCTTTGACTGACAGGTGAGATTGACCTTGAGTAGCTAGTATCAGAGACTGACCTATCATTAGAAGTGGACCTAACCGCCTTTTGGCGACGAACAATAGCGCGTCGACTTAATTGGAATGTCTTAACCCTCTTGATTGCTTCCTCTAGAGTACTCGGTGGGTGATTAATGATCTGCTGACCTGCCTCACAATCTACATCCTAAAGCAAACATCATTATTAATTGTTCCTGAAAAATTTCAGGTGAGGTTCCTCCCCCAAAGGCTTTTTGGGCTGTATCCATTACCCTATCCCCCCATTGTTCTATGGGCTCTTCAGGTCCTTGCAGAATAGAATTAAATTCTAACTGGGAGGCTGCCCGCAGGGAAATCTTTCCAAATCTTTCCTCCATGCGGAGAATAACTTCTTGGAAAGTAAGTCGGGTACCCCTGCGGCGCAAGATGTCAAAATATTTCAACGCTGAACCCTCCAAGGTAAGACTAAGGGCAAATAAACAATCAGCATCCCCCCAACCATGATACTCAGCAATTGTCGAGAATTTAGAGTAGAAAGGACCCCACTCTACATCGCCATTGTACTTAATACCCTTTACCTCTGTGGGTATACTTCTACTTACCCCACTTCCACTACCTGGTGGTATAAGGCTTGGTAATGGAGACCTATGTGTACTTGCTAGAGTAGGACTTGGGACACTACCTGACTGCCACATGTGCGACATAATTGGCTGCCTGTTCCCCATCGTAACTGGTGGTCCAGAAGGAGTTACATGATAACCAGGTCCTGTGGCATTTTGCCAAATTTCATTGGAGCAACCTGGGGTCAAGGGCATTTGAACAGGGGCTTCCCCCATACCTCTAGAAACTTGACCCCCTATCCGAGATCTCTGATCAGCATTTCCACTACCGATAAAACCTCCTGATTGTAACGAGTCTGACAATATGGTACTAGGTAACCCAAACCCGAGGCCAGTCGAGCTACAATAACCAGCTGTAAGGTTATGGCTCGGCTCTGTCCCAGACACTTCCGCAATACCTTGTGAGAAGTTGGCATTAACCTGCCCCCCTGCGGAGACAGATCCAACTGAGCTACTCACACCCCCTGGACCCCCAGAGAATGCTACACCCTCACTAAATGCAGAAGACCCATGTACTGTCTGTCCAGGAACCCAAGGACTCCCCTGGCTACTGGAAATAAGTGGCTGACTTGCAGCGAGGCTGACAGTAGATGTCGGACTTTCACAAGCTTTATTGGGACCCAACAGACCGCTCAACATTCTGGTTATTCCCCCCAGCTGGGTACCTACCCCCTGTACTTGCACGGTCATACTAGTCTCAAGAGATCCTATATCATTTTTAAGAGAATCTACCCTTTGCGACACTTCACCCCTTAAAGAATTTCCCTGCTCAGAAACCTCAGTTCTTAGATCACCCAGACCATAGCCTAAACCATCTACCATACCCTGTAGATTGTCAACTGCTTCCTCAAGTATTTGTTGTCTTTTCTCCAGCTCAGTTATTGACAGTACCTCTTTTTGACCCTGAAGCTTACCCCCCTCCTGAGTGAGCGACATATCAACGTGCTCATACTGGGTGGCATTATAAACAGGGACACCCTCCCCTCGGGGTGTACTGAACATCTTGGGGTCAAAATGGACCTTGCTTGTATTAGGGACCTTACCCTTACCGATATTCCCTGAGGTACTTCCCAGGCCACCTTGGCCATTTCCCCCAGGCTGGACGTACCGGCCATCCAGATATCTCCGGCCCCCTCTACCTACACCCACAGTCTGCATTTTTTCCATAATTATAAAAATAATAACTCAACACGCACCGAACAGTGGAAAAACAACAATCAAATCTGCATATATAACATGAATGATCTGCGAAACATCGCAAACATGGCACACATACACATAAATTTTATTACTTTTAAAATGGCGCCAACGACGTTGTCGTCACTGTAGAATTAACTTTTCCCCACTCGTCAACACTTACCACCCTGCTCGCAGCGCCATTTATCGTGTTTCCGCTCCGCTACAGAGCCGAGATCGAGGGAAAACGATAGAGTAAACTTACCACTGTTTATTGTATGGAAAAACAGGTAATATAGCAAACACAGTGGACATGCAACATGCAAAATCTGGCGCCTCGCTCTCACACCGGAAAACGTGCTTCTGTTGGGTACCGGTGGGATTCGACCCATAGGCAAAAATGCCCGGTATCGAAAACCACCACAATCAGACCAAAATTATAGAAGGAATAGCATTTTAAAGGAAATTCCCAGACATTTCTATTCTTAGTAACAATGGCAACACTTTTCACCAAAATCGAAACCGAAGCACTATTTGATGTATCTTAGAGTAGTCTACTTGTGTGCCAAGTTATATTGAAATCAGACCAAAACTGTAGGAGGAGTAGCATTTTGAAACAATTTCACAGAAATTTCTATTTTTAGTATCAACGTCAACACCGTTCGTCGAAATTAAAAGCAGATACACAGAATTATGTATCTTAGTGTAGTCTACTTGTGTGCCAAGTTATATTGAAATCGGACCAAAACTGTAGGAGGAGAAGCATTTTGAAAGAATTTCACAGAAATTTCTATTTTTAGTAACAACACCAACACTGTTCGTCAAAATCAAAAACCGATACACAGAATTATGTATCTTAGTGTAGTCTACTTGTGTGCCAAGTTATATTAAAATCAGACCAAATTTGTAAGAGGAGTAGCATTTGGAAAGAATTTCACAGAAATTTCCATTTTTTTGACCAGTAGAGCTAAAAATAAAGGTATGGAACTCTTTTTATGGGGTACCTACTTTCGCCAATAAAATTCTTTTAAATCAAATGCTTTACAATTTTACTTTCTATCCATATCTATTCAAATATAAACAATCTTCATTACTACTAAAGTTCATTCCGTAATTCCTTATACTTCTCGAGATATTCTGAAATCACTTCCCAAATTGACAATAATTTTTTTACTCGACGTCAGCTTGGGCCTTCACTAATTGTAAAGCGGGAACGACGGGACAAATTTTCCCCGGAATTTATTCTAAACTCAATGAATATTTGCTCATTTGCATTCAAGCTTTACAAGGTTTTTCGTTTATTTGATCATATGGTGTAACTAAGTCATAAACAACAATTTAGCGGTCCAATTGTTTTGAAAATCGAAAGGTATATAATGCATTCCGGGAAAAATTCTTTCTACCATGGCTTCATTCACATTTGTAATCAACATGGCGGTAGTTGTTGATGTAGACGTTTTCAAATTAATTTTTCGCGAAAGGAATATTATTACGGACTTAACATTACAATCTGGAGTAAAAAATCAACTTTAAATTGTTGAAAGATATTGCGAATACTATGCAACTCTTCGCCGCACTTCAAACACCATCTGTTTACATGTGAATGGCCAGGGGCCCAAGCTATAATGTCGAGTAAAAGAAAGTAGGTCATTTTTGAAATTGATTTCAGAATATCTCAAGAAATATACGGAATTTCGGAATGAGCTTTGGTAGAATTGAAGAATGTTTAACTATGAATAGATTTAAATAAAAAGAAGAATTTTAGAGCATTCGAATAAAAAATATTTTATTAGCGAAATTAGGTACCCAGTGTAAGAGTTCAGTACCTTTATTTTTTTTTTTACACACACCTTTTTTTTAAGCGATCCAAAGGCCTGTGGATTGATGAAGGAGAAACAAACTCCTCATTTTTCCTTAAACTTGAATCAAATCATCAAAATAATAATACTATAAAGCGTATAAAAATGGTGACCATATAACTACTAATAGTAGTGATATCTTAGGGGAAATGTTTGATTTTTATATTAAATTGTATAAATCATCAAATATTGATAGTAACGATATCAAAACTTACTTGGAAGGAACTAACATAACTCAGGTAGTTAATGATAAACAGAAAATGGAATTAGATGAATTTCCGACAATGAAGGAATGTAATGAAGCGGTTGAAATGTTGAAATTAAATAAATCGCCAGGCCTTGATGGGTTACCAGGTGAATTTTATCAAACCTTCTGGAATGAACTAAAGCCGCATTTTTACAATAATCTAATATACACTTTTAACAACAAATGCATGACTTTCTCTCAACGTCTATCTTTAATTACGCTTATTCATAAAAAGGGGGATAAATCAGACCTAGCAAACTATCGACCAATAAGTCTCACAAATACTGATTATAAGATATTAGCGATTATACTAGCTAATAGACTTCAAAGAGTAATAGATCTACTAATTAGTAAACATCAGTTTGCATATATAATAGGAAGATATATAGGAACAAATGCAAGAACAATTTTAGATATATTTGAATATTGTGAAAATAAAAATTACGATGGAATTTTACTTTTCTTAGATTTTCAGAAAGCTTTCGATTCAGTAGAGTGGAATTTCATTTTTGAAACATTGAAACGTTTTAACTTCGGGGAAAATTTTCTTCAGTGGATTTCAATTTTGTATAAAGAACCAATCTTTAAACGTAAAAATTACGGATGGGTTTCTAAAACGTGTAAAATGGAAAGGGGCATAAGATAAGGATGTCCTATTTCTTCGATGATCTTCCTATTTGTGGTAGAAATTTTATCAATAAAGATAATGTCTGACAAT
Source organism: Saccostrea glomerata (assembly GCA_003671525.1). Lineage (NCBI taxonomy): Eukaryota > Metazoa > Mollusca > Bivalvia > Ostreida > Ostreidae > Saccostrea > Saccostrea glomerata. The sequence continues at coordinate 809,162 of PRKT01000168.1, read as the reverse complement.
CAAATTATTGGATTTAAAACTCCTAAGATGTCAACTGATATTAAAATGATACAACACGCTGATGATGCTACATTAGCACTCCGCGATAAAGAATCATTTAAACAAGCAATTACATGTATAAATAACTATGGAAATATATCTGGATTAACTCTTAATATTAGCAAAACTGAATGCATGTTACTAGGCAATCTGAAGGATACAGCTCATAACATATATGGGATAAAAGTTAACAAAGAATGTATTAAGGTTTTAGGAATTCACGTAGGTCATAATATAGAGAAATGTATAGAGAAAAATTGGGGAAACAGAATCGAAGAGCTCGAAAGACTTTTTGAATCATGGAGAAAAAGAAAATTAACTATATTTGGAAAAACTTGTATCATTAATAACCTTGCTGTATCCAAATTAATTTACAATCTCTCACTCTTGCCATGCCCTAGTGCTGACATCATGAAAAATATAAACAAAATTATCTTTAACTTTATTTGGAATAAGAGAGATAGAATAAAACGAAAAACTTTAATAGGAGACATAGAGCAGGGTGGTATAGGAGTTGTGGATATAGAGTCTAAAGCGAAAGCAATTAAATGTGCTTGGATTTCCAAGATGATATCTAACGAAAACAACAATATTAAAATCTTTCTAGAAAACTTTAATTTAAGAAAGCAAGATATTATCTATATGTTAAACACAAATGAATTAGCAATAAACAATCACAATATACTTAAGCGTCTTCCAATATTTTATAGAGAAATTTTTGAAGCTTTTAATGAATGTAAGAACTCAATAGAAATAAGTAAAATGACTACATCAGACTTTTTGAAACAATCTACATGGGGAAACAAGATCTTTAATTACAAAAATAAGGAAATTTTCTTTGAAAACTGGTATGACGCTGGAATTTAATATGTAAAGGATATTGTGGATGAAAATGGTTTAAGGCCACTTGAATACTTTTCAAATTAACTTGTTAAAAAAAATAATTTATATTGTGAATACTTGACATTCAAGAATATTTTTCAGAAATACATGAAGCAGTTCGATTTCAGCTTATCAAAATATACAAATATTAGAAATACGTACTTTTTCCTTTTTAACGATAATCAATATCACTGCATCAAAGACAATAAATGCAAGTTCTACTATGAAATTTTTAAAAACAAAAAATTTGTAAAGCCATGCTACCTCAATAAATACAAAAAAGAATTCGGTATCCAAAGTCAATATTTTTCTAAAATATATTTTTCCAAAATTGTCAAAGCTTTTGACAAAAAAATTTCTGATTTTAACTACAGAATTCTTAACAATCTTCTTAATAATAGGAGTTACTTAAGCAAATGGAATGACATATCTAATCTGTGTCCATATTGTAAGGAAAGTGTTGAAACAAACAAACACTTAATATACGAATGCCAAAATGTGCAAAGAATATGGAATACTGTCAGTGAAATTTTAAAATTTAATATATCATGGAAACTTAGGGACCAGGCAAAATTTATTACAATGATGGGACCAGTACAAAACAAAATTCTCATTTCAAAAAAGTACATGTCCCATGACACTCGTATTACAATAAATATCTGTCCCATGCCTTTAGACTTATAAAAAAGTTACCGTCCCATGGGTACCCCCAATACATCTTGATTTTAAAAAAGAATTCTTTCTTAATGAATATTTCTCTTGGATAAAGTACTGTAAATTATTGGGAAAAAGGTTGTGTCCCATGGGTATTTAATGGTAAAAGTGTTCTAGCCCCATGGTTTTCTTCGATGAAAAAACTCATTGTCCCATGCCCATTTGTACCGGTCCCATCATTGTGATAAATTTTGCCTGGTCCCTTATAGTTGTAGGATTCTACAATGAAGTTAACGAAAATACACTATTATTAAATAATCTTATATCATTTATAGCCCTTAGAATATATAAATACAAAATGATGTGTAGACTAGAAGAAATAGCTGAATCCCCATCAGCAATTCTTTGTCATGTTAAAAAATCCTTAAGTATGTTTTATTGTGCTCTTAAACGATCAAAGTATATGAACTGGAAAATAAATATATTTAAAATCAAAGTACTGAAAGTACTGAAAAGCGGTTAGCATGCTTTCATCTAATATGTACCGAAAAAAGTGCATAAAATGATGATGTTTAAGTATGTATATCTTTGTCCAATGTCATCAGAGAAAAAACCCCCAGACATTCTGTTTTTGTAATACTTTACTTAATAGTAAAACCATAACATTCCAAACTGATGTCACAGATGGATGCAATCTAATTAAAATTAGATGTTCCGAATCCGCTACTGCTTCTCAAACATCTAACAACATCATATTTGGGGTCATGTAAGAATGAATCTTCGATTTCATCCGAAATCTTGGCTTATAGTTCAGATGGGTTTCTTGTTTTCACCACCGAACCAAGACACCCGAGGATCGAGTTTTGTAGTAAACAAAATTTGCATTGCAAAAGCTGTGTTATTTATGACGTGTGGGGTATCTTGTATAGTCTGCGCTCTTTCGTTTGCATTATTCACGTTCAGATGCCAGACTGCAGACTGTACATTAAATTTATTCCAAAATTACTTTAATTCAACGTAAGACAGTACAAATAATGATGATATGTAGCCGTGGAATTAATTTGAGAATTGTTTACCGAGGCTTGAATCTACATGGCCAAAGTGTTTGTGTTTACTTGTACATGTATTCATAATCGAAAGGTCGCTCTGATGTGACCCCGAATGGGATGTTAGATGTTTCAGAAGCGGTAGCGGATTTGGAACATTTAAATAAAATTTAATTAGATTGAAATGCATGTTTCAAAATTTAAACATGAGATTTCTTCAGTTTGAAAGACAGGAAGTGCATTTTTAACTGTTCTCTCTTGATGGCATCCAATTGTTCTCTGGATGAAAACAATTATGTTGAAGTTGAAAATTTAATTGTCTTTTATGCTCTATTTAATCTGAAATTAGGTAACTGTAAAGCCTACTATAGCAAACAACTAAAAAAAAATGACAAGTTAAATTCTTTAGATTAATGGATTTGGAGTAGTGTAGATCTACAGCTGGCTAGTCAGAGAAAAAAGGATGGCTGAGCAGAGACTTCGTAAATGAATTGATATCAGAGAACTCCAGTTGTGTAGGCTCATCGCGGCTATATAATTAACCTGTCAACGAGGGATGCTTACTTCTTCTAGGCAACGGTTCCCACCTCTTGAACTTTCAGGAGTCAGCTTTTCTTCTTAAATCGATCATTGATCATTCTGTATTTTGATACAGATACTGAATACTGCCGTTTAGTAATATTATAAACTATTACTTCTACGGGAAGACTGGCGAGTAAACAAGATTATCAAGCTTTATGGAACGTACTTTATTGACTTTTCAAACAAGTAAATATTCGAATAAAGTAAATGGTATATGAGAATCATTTAAAAGAAGTCTTGCACAATATGTCTAGATAAGGACAGTCATATATAGGGTCGGAAAGTCTCGTCACGTGACTCGCGAGATTTTACGATGATTTTTCACTTCCGGGCAGCTGACACATGGAGTTGTGTATTGATTTAGGCATGTTTCTGGTTTATACAGAGCTTTCGAGAAAAAATTAAGTATTTTTACAAAGCAGAGGGGTTCTCCGACTTACGATGGATGAATTGCGTGCCATAAAAGCTTGGGTGCGACTGTCAACGAGGAAAATTTCGATCAAAGTACAGGTAAACAAGTCAGATAATGTCATCTGTTTCGTGTTATTTTGAGCGAAAAAGAAGTGTTTTATATGCATACCCGAATGAAAAAGTTTCCCAATCGTCTATTCAATTAATCTGTTAACAAATTTTTCTTAAATCAGAGGACGATAATGTTATTATCAGCTGATTACAGAGGAGGAGCTTTGTCAGTGTCCGATGGGTACAAACGTCATATTGTGGCTGCATCACTTTTGTTTGGGTAAATAATTTTTTAAAAAACGTTTTTTTCAGTAAATTTTACCTGTTGTATGTCAGTGGATCGAGAATTGAATATTTGTGGACATTTATTTCCCAAGGACTAGATGTTTACATATTTTGCTTGTTCTCTGTATTCAGCATTTAACAGCTGTTTAACAAAATTCATATCACTACAATAACAATTTTTACACAACCAAATTTCTTAATTAAAAAGCGTATGTTCCCTGAACATGGTGTGGGCAATTGGTTTAATTTCTGTCTGTTCAATTTATTCCTTGATCTTAGTTACATAATTACATTAAAACTTATTCTATAGCAGATGTACAAGAGAACGTGGTTGAGGAACACAGCTGAAAGATGCAGTTGCTTAAAGCAGTACCTAAGACTTTGATCAACATTCTTCAAAATGCAAATCAAATACAGGTATGAAATTGATGCAACAAAATAAGTTCTAGGGCATAGGATGATTTTCACCTTAGTTTGGACTTTCAGTAGGGCATGGCATTCTCTGGGTGTAACGGTGTTCGTTCGCCCGATCTACCTGTTCGCAAGAGTTTGTTAGCGCAGAATCTGTTCGCCCGAGATATTTTTCGCCCAATATCTTGTTCGCCCTGTATGAGGTTTGCCCAAAGCTTATATAATAAATATACTTGTATATATATGAATTAAAAATTAATATACAAGTATATCATTTTTAGCTCACCTCGACGAAGTCTAGATGAGCTTATGCTATACCCCCGGTGTTGGCGTTAGCGTCAGCGTCCCAGGTTAAAGTTTTTAATAGGAGCAAGTCCATTCCACAGGAACTATAAGCCCTATTTGGACCAAACATGCATGGATGATGCATCTAGGGATTGACACTACCAGACTTGCTTCGGATGCTGGATCTGACCTACATTTTCATTTCCAAGTAACTATAAGCCCTAGCTATATCAAACTTGCATGGATGATGCATCTAAGGATGGACACTATCAGACTTGCTTTGGATGCTGGATCTGACCTTTATTTTCCATACAAGAGACCAGGTTAAAGTTTTGGGAACAGATCAATCCGAATGAACTTGAAGTCCTTGATATCTGCAGTTTTAACAGTTATGAATATTTGTTTACACTATACATGTTTTTCACGCTACACGCGTAGAAATGTGTATATGCCATGTAAGGGGTTAAACACAACTTGCAAGAATATTGTTTTTGGGATGAATACTTATTTTCAAGAAAATATTATGCGAGATTTGTATTACTTAAACTGATAACATTCGTCGAGGTGAGCTTCTTAATCTTTGGTTACCTATGTTTTTCCATTTATTTCCCCTATGAACTTGAAATTTTTTTTCTCAAATTCTGATACGATCGAAGAGCAATAAATTAATTTTTGATTTGATTCTATTCATTGTAAGTTTTATTTAATAACTAAGTGTTTGCACTATAGTTAATTAGATGATTAATATCAATGTGAATTAGGGGGATACATCTGACTTATTTCTACGATTTGCGCTATGTTTTGTTTTGAAAACAATTAAAGGACTGAGCGGTTAATAGGTGTGACCGCTGACCATGCACATGTATAATGTCTGACAGACACAGTGACTGTCTGTTTTATTTTGAATGTACAAAAATTAGGAAAGAAATTCATTACATTTTATTCTACATTAAAGTATGGCGAACAGACCCTGTGCGAACAGGTTTTAGGGCTAGCGGAATCTGGACGAACAAGAAATCCGCAGAACGAACATGGAACCTTCTCTGGGCTTTATAATGGGGAATACAATTAGGTAACGTCAAGAATGCCACATCTTACTGAAAGTCCAAACTAAGCTGGTAAATTCTATACATGGATAAAATTTATTCTCACACATGGTATATCATAGAATGACAAAAAGGTCTGTTATTGTCCATTGATGCTTTACCCTCAACCCCCACCCCACGGTTTTAGACATTTACCCATAATTCATCTGTACTGTCATCTCACCTCACTATTAAAATTGGGTGAAACAGCCTTGTTTACTGATTAAATGTATAATTTTATATTACATATATGGAATTTTTTTTAAAAACAAATATAATAGTCAACATTAGCCATAATTTAAAATATTCTTATTTGATGTACTCCAACCAGGTTGGTTGGTAGGTAATTTTTTTGGCATTACAGTATTGAACGAATTGATAACTGATATATTAAATAATCACAGACATTAGAAAAAAAATTATTCCTTCGCTTTAAAATACCGGTATCTAAGGAAATTAGGGGGAAAATAAAAAAATTGAAGTGCTGAAAAAAAAAATTCTAATGGGTAGGGATGATGTTGACAGGTCAGTCGGAGTACATCAAACAATTTTTTTTATTGTTAGCCTTTGTAGGGGCACCCTAAATATGAAGATATAACAAATGCAAAATTTTTATACCAGAAATTTTAAATGAAAACATTTTGTGTGTGTGTATAAAAAGGACAATTTTTATTCTGATTTTCTTCTAAAATTATAGATGAAAATTAATGAAAAAGATTCTGATTTGTGTCAAATAAATAGATATTTGCCAGATTTACACCAGCAACTCATTATTTGTCAGGCACCTAATTATTATCAGGTGTGCATACAACTGTGCAAAATAACCAAAATTCAAATGACATGTAACAGAAGCTTGCTTAATTACAGGTTATTGTCTGCACATCTTGCAATGGATGTTTTGATCGAGAACTTATCGAGCATGAAGACCAGCCATGTACCTATCCTGTCATGACATTATTAAAGGTAAGTAGCCCTATCAGCAAAGGATCGAACAAAGCAAAACCTTCATCTTCAGAAGATTTATATTTAATAATAATTGATAATTTATTTGAATTCCTGTAGAATGTTATGTTATATACCATGAAAACAAAAAAAAATATAGATTAAATCAAAATCGCTTTTATTTTAGTACTCTGTGACAGTGGGAAGATGTAATTTAAAACATGACATGGCTCTATGTTACTACACCAGATATCAATCCAAGTTTACTTATAAACCGAAGGAAAACAGTCAAGCATCATTTGGAATTGGAGCTACGTATATCACCGCCTTCACAATATGCCTGCTTACATAACCAAGAATGTTCAGTGACCAGTTGTACCTATGATGTCGGACGAGATCCTGAGAATATTTTCAGTGCACTCATCGCTACCTGCAAAGAAATAAAAATTTTAAATGACTTGTATCAACACTTTTGTATTTCATCTGGCTTGTACTTTTAGTACTCATTATCCTTTAGCTTACTTCAAACAATATTTCCTCAGTATCAACTTGTAGATGAAAAATGTTGAAACAGTTTGTTTGTCCCAAAGGAAATTCTCTTCCAGTTAATGAATTATCAGTGTCATGAGGGGTTGATTGATGTCAGTTCCATCGGCCTTCCGGATATTTGTAGCGGAATGGTGCAAACTGCAAAATGAAACACATTTCATGAGAACCTGGAAAAACATCAGGTGGAAGTGATCAACTACATGTGTACAAGAAAAAAGTGAATATTTTCTTGAATACTAGCATTAACAATGATGCACTAAAACTCGGTTATAGAAAAGTCACTGAGGCCTATGAAATTACTTTGCTAAATTCATAATTCGTTATAACTGTTGAAAGATTTTTTAAATTTATATAGCATGAGATACAAGATAATTTAGATATCTGTGAATTCGCAATACATGTATCTGTGTTCTACTAAATGAGTTTAACTGTATAAACTTAATATGCCTGTATACATCCTTTATATAGAAAACTAAATACACATGTAATTGTAACTACCAAATATAAAATTAAACCATGACTTCCTTACATTGTTCTGAAGTGTATTTATAGTGTATTAAAGTAAGCATGCAATATTGGTCTTGTTATACTGAAGAATTTTTAAGAAAAGGTTATTCATTGAAACAAATGTGCAAACATACAGCACAGTTAGCAATTTTTATGCAGAACTTAATTGTTGAATGTGCATTTCAGTCGTTGGGTTGAATGTAAGGCACACAGAGGAGAAAAGTACTTGTTCACAAATGTTATTTACAGATTTATTTCTATTAAGAAATTATATGACAAATTAAATTAGCATTTAAGGTATATGGTCCCTTGATTTGCCATGTTTTGTGAGCTTTTGTGAACTTGATACTGAACTAGTAAGTTTTAAATATTGAAGTAAAGAAAAGTGCAGCCCAAAAATTTACTCTCTACCTGATTTAAAATGAATTCCATCATTAACTACTTGGAAGTTTTCATATAAGAAAACTATGAGATAAACCCCATTGACAGATAATGGTACATGGATGACACATTCAGCCGAAGCATTGTCCTTTTTTAGTACCTTCTGGAGCCCTGTAACATAAATTGAAAATATATAGAATAGATAAAATGTTCTTTTGTTGAATGATGAATATCCTATGGTCCCAGTAAGGGTCTGTTAGGAGACACAGTTAAATTGTTGTACTACATGTACGACAAATGAGAAAATTTCCAATATCTAATCAAAGGCGGATCCAGGGCAAGCACGACAGGCATGTGCCCCCTACCCCTTTGAATTTTTTAAATAAAAGAAGACGGTACGGTTTGAGCTTTATTATGCCCTAAAAATTTATTGTTCTTAAAAAGTCATGAAATTGACTTTAACAATACTTGAGTAGATGAGTATGATACATCATTAAAGCATATGACATGATGAAGAGCCTTTCTTGAAATATGACGTCATTAATTTGGTTGATTTTTAAGTTTAATGCAGAAATGCTTCAAAATGACTCTTTTTTCTGCTAATTTCCCTTTAGAAAATAGTGTCTGCCACCGTCGCCCGCTTAAATTTTTGGATATATATTGTGCAAACAGCTATGATAAATCACAAATCTCAAAATCTTTACGGGCGACGGTGGCAGAGTATGTTTTCTGAAAGAAAATTCCACCGAAAATTGATGTCTTCTGCAACTTTTAAAGAAAATACGGGAAAATGCACAAGTTAATGACGTCACAATTACATGTAGCATTTAGGAGGTCATATGAGAAAAACCATCTGTGTATTCTTACTGCAGAGAATTCCTATGATTCAGAAAGAATGAATTTTAATTTCTTACATCACTTTCATATTTTAGAAAAATATAGGACTTAATTTGTATTGAAACTGTACCTTCTTCTTTGCTTATGCTATTCTTAAATCAAAGGGATAACACCAGGTGTTGGAATTTCCTCAATTTTATGGGGGCTTTGCCCTTGCATTCCCGCCAAGTTTTTTCCCTTCCATGCAGCCACCAAATCCCTTTACCTACTACTGCAACCCATCCCCCGTTATGAAATTCCTAGTTCTGCTGCTGCTAATTCCTATATTTTAGGGAAAAAATGCCTTCTCATAATTTTAAGAGCATTTTGGAAGGGTTCACGAAGCTTTACAGTTAATGTTGAAATTAAATATATACATGTCTGTGTACATGCAAGAAGTAATGATTGACATTCTTATTTCTGGATTAACAGGATAGAGTACATAATTAGCTCATCTACTTTATATCTACTGTAATGATAATATTATGAATGATATTATTAATAAATAAAATAACGAATGTTATTTCTATCAGGATCATGTTTAAATATAGTTATCAACCCTTTTCCCCGTGATTGATGCATTTTGATACATGTATATGTACATGTATTTCCCATTTGTTTTCAATGACTTCGCACACTATATCCCGACCTGATTCTATTGTACCGTAAGCTAAATCAATGGAATAAAGTTATGGAACCAATCTTTGGGAAACCTTTTAGTTTGAAAACACGCTATTTCAGCTTAAAAACTATTTTAATTTTCCTTTTATGCTTTAAAATATTCGCTAATCGTGCCCCATTCGGAATACCTTGTATGTACGTCACTTTATAAAACAAAAAAAGCAATTAAAGACTGTTTACCTGTTTAACTCAATCCACTTTCCCCTCTTCCTTTCAATAATCGGGCAACGAACGACATGACAGACTTTACTAGTCCGCTGCGAGGCTTAAAACCTAATGCGAAGCGGTAATCCATTGTCTCCAAGAACGCTGAGCTGCCCGGAAGTTATAAAACGAAAGTGAAAGTAAACGAGACTTTCCGACCCTATTGTGTATGCATATACTCTTCATGCAATATTGTTCTCAAATAAAACGTGAAAAGGAAAGTTGTCTAATCAATCAATACTAGTATTCAAAAATTCAAATATACACTAAAAATCAGTGCAACTTAAGAAGTTATCAGTGTCACTTTCTTCAATATGTCGGTTAAACAATATACACTAATTTCTTTTCTATCAATGTGCCTCTAAACACCTGTATTTTAATTTAATTCTTTTCAAACGCTCAAAATAATAATCGACAAATTGAACAAATTCAAATTCAAAAAGTATTTTCACAGCTAATAATACGTTCTCTAGGAATTGATCAAATTTTCAAAACTTATAAATAAGCATTAAGTGTATATTTTAAGTTTTTGCTAATTGCCAAGATTTTGCAAACCTCATTCTTCTGTGAATAGTAATATCGGTTGACTTTTAGAAGAGGATCACAATGCTGATTAAAATTAATATATATTTTTCCATTTTTTTTTTCAAAATTAATTTTACTACTTTAAGTGGCCCATTATTTTTTTCAAAACTAAAAGTAAGTGATCCCTTGTGATCGTTTGTAATAGATTATCAAAGACGGTGTAGAGAAATACCCCTGGGAGCAGAGCTTTTATAATCTGTTTATTAGACAGAGAAGGAAAGAAAAGGAAAACAAACGTTTCATTGTGGAGGTAATCCTATTGTTTCCATAAAAACGTTACAAAAAGAGTAAAACTTAGAGATGCATTCGGTGTTTTAATAAAAGCGTTTTTCAGGTATTACTTAACTTAATAAATGGTGTTTCTTAATACTTTGGCAAGGAAAATCAAACTCGATCGAGAGATTTGCTGATGTTTTTGCAGTCTGTAATAACCTTCAACCTGCTGTATAATTAACCGTATCGTTCAACTTTCAAAAATAAACTAACAGTTGCTATAAATCGCGATCGCACGATGTACATGTAATAAGGACCTAATTCTCAGTTCTTTGAAGTAAGTGTTCTAAGTATTGTCAATGCTTTGGTAAATACTAATAAGAATTCGATATAATCGTTATAATTGCCACTCTTGTTCATACAAAGCATATTGTCAATCTCTCACCAGGGGGCATATTACGCCAACAGTGTACAACTCATAGGAAGCGCTTTGCTGAAGTTACCGTTGTCGATAGGTAGCGCCTTGTGGAAGTTTCCGGTTTTGGTTGCAGAAGGATAAGGTTACGTGCGATAAAGCGATGTCGATAGGTAGCGCCTTATGGAAGTTTCCGGTTTTTTGGATCCCATGCCATAAAGCGGTTAGCTAGCTAACCGCTTAAAAATTGAAGAAAGTTTGTGATACAAATTATTTAATTGATCAATTTCTATGCATGTACATATGAATATATGTTTAGTATTTATAAGATGTGTTTATGTTATATAACATTTTATGTATTATGTATATAGAATACAATATTTAAAGAAAAAATAAATCAAATTTGTCTGGAAAAAAAATTGATACCATCTTCACATCCAAAGGTGACCTGGCCTTTGGAGTGTATAATTGTATGGGGACTTTTGGACTTGTTGCGTTGGTGCCCCCTACGAATACTTATTGTAAAATTGCTGTAGTTTGATATACATAAAGGTACCTTAAACAAATATGAAATATGAAGGAAACATTTATTTTTGTACCCATAAAATGTGAACTGTCATGTATGTATTTTTTGTTTATTCTATTCTACCCTAATGTATTTAACCACATTATTTTTATCTTTGATATGTACAATTCTTTTTTCTATCCGATCCAGGGAGCTCCTGGCACCCCAGGTGAGGGTATATTTGCGAGGGCCTCTGAGGAGGCATTACCTCCACAGTTATTGTTATTATGTTATTGAATAAAAAAAAAAAGAAAAAAAAATATATTGTCAAACTTAAAAAAATAAAACATACATTGTACTATCAATATTTAACATGTTTAACGTCCCTCGAGAGACTTTGTCTCTTATGAGGTACTGCCATTACCACTGAAGTTCCTGTCGCGAGGGGATGCTCCGCTTGGCGGGGCCCTTGTTTAGATGTTACTTTAATGATCTCATTCTTTTCTGCTGATCGTACTAAGGGTAATCTGTTGTTTGTTTTCCTCGTAAGTCTGTCATCTGTATTTTTACTGTACACAGCAAGTGACATATTGCAAAGTGCCCATGGAAGTTGATATGTCAGCCACATTCTCAGAATAAATTAATCTACTCTAGCATTGACCTTGATACCTCTCTACATTTGAAATACGCGTGGTACATTGTATATGCCCACTGTAAGTGATGTTTTCTATGATTTTATGACTTGCAATACAAATGTGTGCAATAAAATCTAAATGTATCCATTTATCATAGAAAAGGACTACAAAGACATTAAACATAGCCACAATATATGACATGCTGTTAAGAACCTTAGCAAAAAGCTTATTGCAGTACGTTACAAAAATATTTTTTAATCAATATATAACTTGCACAAATTAATCATTTTTAGCATTCATGTTAAAGAAATATTCATTTTTAAAACATTACTAACATGTATCTTGTACGTCTGATCATTTCTTCTCTGAATTGTAGGCAGGACAAGAGAATACCTGCAGAGAACTAATTTAGAAGTGGTCCAAGGACATTATGAACCATTCCTAGTTCACTTGTATAACAGAATAATAACTTGGATGACTTTAAACTAAGTCACGGGATCCCATTTTTATGCCCCCCCTTCGAAGAAGGGAGGGCATATTGCTTTGCTGCTGTCTGTCGGTCGGTCTGTCGGTCCACTTAGTTTCCGTTCATTTTCTTCACAACCATTGCACATACTGAAATGGAATTTGGTATACAGATATATCACATGAATATCTAGGCCAAGTTCTGTTTTGGGTATGATCGCACCATTTTTTACAGAGTTATGCCCCTTGGACTTAGAGAAAAATTTCAATTATTTGCAGTTTCCATTCATTTTCTTCAAAACCATTGCACATATTGAGATGAAATTTAGAATACAGATATATCACATGAATATCTGGGTCAAGTTCTGTTTTGGGTATGATCGCACCACTTTTCACAGAGTTATGCCCCTTGGACTTAGAAAAATTTCAATTATTTGCAGTTTCTGTTCATTTTCTTCACAACCGTTGCACATACTGAGATGAAATTTAGTATACAGATTAATCAGATGAATTTCTAGGCCAAGTTCTGTTTTGAGTACGATCGCACCATTTTTCACAGAGTTATGCCCCTTGGACTTAGAAAAATTTCAATTATTTGCAGTTTCTGTTCATTTTCTTCACAACCATTGCACATACTGAAATGAAATTTGGTATACAGATATATCACATGAATATCTAAATCAAGTTCTGTTTTGGGTATGATCGCATCACTTTTTACAGAGTTATGTCCCTTGGACAATTTCAATTATTTGCAGTTTCCGTTCATTTTCTTCACAACTGTTGCACATACTGATATAAAATTTAGTATACAGATTTATCAGATGAATATCAAGTTCTGTTCTTTGTACTATCATGCCATTTTTGACAGAGTTTTGCCACTTGGGCTTGGAAAAATTCCAATTTGGGGGGAGGGGGGGGGGGCATAAGTGTTTTACAAACATCTCTTGTATTTATTGGGGGCAGGGGAGGGTGGAGATAACGAACAGTATACAATCTCAAAGTCCATAAAACAATACAAACCCAGAAATCTGTGGGCCAATGCTCACTAGTAATACCCCACAGAAAAATATGAAGTTGACATCAGATTCATATCAAAATTAATTCCACCATATGGCATGCCTAAACAAAGAGTGTAATAAAATTTGAAGCATCCGCTCTGAATAGCTAATGAGAAAACTGCTACGAAATTTTTTTATTTGTGAAACAGACAGACGCACAGACAAACAGGAAGTTGATATCCAATTTAAAAAAAAAATGTATCCCAACATATGGCATGCCTCAGAGAAGATTGTGTTAAAATTTCAAGCATCTACAATGAGTAGTTGCAGAGAAAACTGCGACGAAAATTTGTTATGTATGAAACAGACAGATGCACAGACCAACAGGAAGTTGACATCAGATTTGAACGAAAATGTATCCCACCATAAGGCATGCCTCTGAGAAGATTGTGTTAAAATTTCAAGCATCTACAATGAGTAGTTGCTGAGTAAACTGCGACGAAAATTAGTTATGTATGAAACGGACAAACGCACAGACAAACAGGATGTCGACATCAGATTTGTGCGAAAATGTATCCCACCATATGGCATGTCTCAGAGAAGATTGTGTTAAAATTTCAAGCATCTACGATGAGCAGTTGCTGAGAAAACTGCGACGAAAATTTGTGATGTGTGAAACTGACAGACGCACAGACAAACAGGAAGTTGACATCGGATTTAAGCGAAAATGTATTCCAGCATATGGCATGTCTCAGAGAAAATTGTGTTAAAATTTGAAGCATCTTTGATGAGTAGTTGCTGAGAAAACTGCGACGAAAATTTGTGATGTATGAAACGGACAGATGCACAGACAAACAGGATGTCGACATCAGATTTGTGCGAAAATGTATCCCACCATATGGCATGACTCAGAGAAGATTGTGTTAAAATTTCAAGCATCTGCGATGAGTATTTGCTGAGAAAACTGCGACGAAAATTTGTTACGGACGGACACATAGACAGACAGACGGACGGACAGACGGACAGACACACAAGGGTAAAACAGTATACCCCCCTCTCCTTCGGAGCGGGGGTATAATAAGAGCAGAGCAAACATGGGCCCCGAAAATCAGAGGTGGGATCAGGTGCCATGGAGGAGTGAGCATCCCCTGCCTAGACTTTAGCTTTTTCTGTTTTGGACAGACTAGTGTATTTATTTATTCGGATCAAAACTATACGATCACTGTGAATTTGGATATATTTAATAAACTTCTAAATATATACAAGTTTTCTCATTTGCATAAAAGAACTGAAGAAAGTTTTGACTTCAGAACCAGTTCTACAATTCTATGACCCAGATGTTGAGACAAGAATTTCCTCAAATGCATCTAAGACAAGCCTAGGGGCGGTTCTACTTCAAAAACACGATAACAAATGGATGCCTGTAGCGTACGCCTCAAGAGCTATGACAACAGCAGAAAAGAACTACGCTCAAATAGAGAAAGAAATGTTGGTAATCGCCTACGCTTGTGAACGATTCCATCAATTTATATATGGACAAGCTTTGCAAGTAGAAACTGATCACAAGCCCCTGGAAGCCATCTTTAAGAAATCCTTGAGCGATTCTCCTATTCGGATTAAACGACTCATGCTCCGACTGCAGAAATATGAACTAGTGGTATTTTATACACAAGGAAAGACGTTATTTTCTTACCATGACAATGAGAACACGGCGGGTGTGACGGTTAGCAGGGGACGCTTACTCCTCCATGGCACCTGATCCAACATCTAATGTTTCGGAGGCCCGTGTTTGCTCTGATCTTATTTGTATTGGTTTATAAACTTTGAGACTGAATGCTGTTCGTTATTTTCATATCCTTCTTTAAAAGAGTTTGTTTCTTTTTCTAATTAGTGATTTAATTTTCCTATTTATCCAAGGCAACCTTTTTTTGAACTGTTTATCATTTTAGTTGGAATGTTTTCGTTCATGATATCCATTACTTTAGTTCTAAATTGACGCCACAGCAAGTCTATATTCTGATCTTGTAATGGATTTTAACTGTTTATGCGTATGTTTCATGTTTTCTCTTTGATTTGCTCTATTTGCTTTGTTGTAGAAATAGATATTTCTAAGTGGTTTTTAGGCGGCATCCCAATATGGAGGCTAGTTTCATGCCTTGTTTTGTTTATAGTATAGGCTAGTAGATATATTTTTTCTTAACAATTACGATGGGGAGTGCTTATGGTCTTCTGTCTGTTTTGGTGGTTCATAAAAAACTACCTATATGCAAGTCTGATTATCCTATCACTTGCAACTTGACCAATAGTTCACTGTAGGAAAGCGGCTGACCGTAGTATATACTACGGTCATCAAAACATATCGGCCGAGGTCACCGGTTAGAATTTTTCAGTTAAGATTTTAAACATTTTCCAGGTTATCCGTGTTAATTCTTGCCAAATTTAAATGTAACCTTATGAGAACTTGCCATTGGTTATCATAACTTACTTGAATTTAAAGAAATATAGCTGTAGTACGACCATAAAGTTTTTGACAATGATGACCGTAACAAAATATTAAGATGACCGTGATATAGATTTTTCCAATGAAGTAGGATGACCGTAATATATATAAAATTATAAGTTAATGTGTTCTCTTTTGAGCTAAGCATAGTTTTACAGTCGTTAAACTAGGTTTATCGCTTGTAAACTATAGTTTATGGACTTTAAACTATAGTTAACAGCGTTATAATCTATATTTTACATCTGTTAAACATTATTAACGCGATTATCTATGTTTCACAATCGTAAGTCTTCTTAACACTGAAAACAATCATTTGGGATTCAAAAACATTGATCATCTGAACAATTCAGTTTCATGATTTGTAAACTATGTAACAACTCTTACCTATAGTTTACGATTGTAAATTATAGTTTACAAACATTAATCTATGTTTATCAACAAAATCTCATGTAAACGCTTTATAAAAGACATATAAACTCAATAAGATTACCATTCGTAAACAACTGTTAACAAGTCAACAACCGTTAAATATCGCTTTACAAATGAAAACTATAGGTCCCGGTAAACTATAGTTTACAGTCGAAAAACCTAGTTTATCGACTGTGAAACTGCGTTTGGCTCATTTTTTGTGAAATTGAGGTGCCACACACTTAACAAAACGTCCAAGTGTTAACTTTAATAAATGTATTTATTTTAAAACTATTTCATAGAATGGTATGATATATTCAAATTATTACAACAAATGAGTCTTCTCATCAACTGTAGAAAGACAATAAATATCATCGATGAAAACCAATTTTGTTATTCGCGGCACGTGTTTTGTATAATATGGATCCTTTTGTGATCATTAATTATCAAATTTAAAAAAAAACTGGTCTCACTAAAAACCACAAAACATTGGCAAAATGACCATTGAAAAAGAAGTCGTTGAAATGTTCATATCTGGACCATCATTGCACCACGTTTCACTCACTTTTATATTGCGAAAGTACGTAGGTTTTTGTTGTCCGGGCTGTTTCTCGAACATGGCTGGGGCAATCTTCCTGTAACTTTTCTCATGGGACGATCACTGTTTGTAGTTGTGCCAGGTGGTCATTCAGTTTCAAAATGGCTTCCATTGCCTTGGAAATCTAAAAAAAAGCGACGAATTTTGTCTGCAAGTATTCTCTGTGGTCCCTTGAAGATTCTTCATGAAACTTTTTCATTTTAGTGATTAGTACTTGTAGTTGTGCGATTCGCATTCAAAATTCTCAAATAATCGATTTATGCCATGGAAACTAGAGAAAGGTGAAAATTCTTTAACTTTGACCTCTAAATCAAAGTACTGAAAGGACTGTGACGAATTGATGGTTGTCCAAGCTTAGCTGATGGGAATTGTTTTTGTGATACAAAAATGATATTCTAGTCCGAAATTATCAATTGCCATGGAAATAGAGGAACAGTTCGGGGCGACATACGCTATTGCTAGCAATAGTAGACTCTCTAGTTGTACTTGTGCTTGTATATGGTATTACTTTTAAAAATTGACAAACAGTATCAAAACCCATTTAAGCAATTTTTTCTTTATGTTGTACGTCATTTTTCATCGATCACCAAAATAACACAATTTGAAAGTTTTTAACAAAATTCAACCAAACCGGAAGTGACCTTGATTTTCTTCTGAGGACAAAATTTCGCTTCACACCAGGGTAAAAGGGTGGTAAGTTATCCAGAAGCAATCTCCGAAACATGAAAACAAGCAATTTCAATCGTACGAAAATGTTTTTAAAAATGGTCCTCGTGACAGTATAATATCAGTCTAAGTAGTCTGAATCGGTGCACTTAAATGCTTCACACCCTAGGATATTGAATACAAGGCATCCGTGTGAAGATACACTGTCAAATTCCCGGATCTGAATCCTATTGAACACATTTGAGATTTTATGAGAAAAGTCAAAGCCCTCCCTTTCCACACAATTCCGACGGTTTAGAAAGAACTATACAGTAGTGGGTGTGGCAGCAGATGGGTCAATCTCCTTTTCAGGGATACATGGTTTCCAACAGTAAAGATTGTCTTGAAGTAATTAGAGCGAGTGGTGGTCCTACTCCATAGAGATTTTTTGTGTGAATTTTCATATTGGCGATACATCATTTCCATGACACTTTGCTTCTGACGAGATAATTACATGAAATTTATGTGATAGAACTTCAATATGCATCATCAACCAAGAATTAAAATCATTTATTCTTTGCATTTGTTCTTTAAAACTTTAAAAATGTAAAGTGAACACATAGAAGTTTGGTCAATATTGGTTCATAGCATATTTCACCATTTGGAAGCGAAAAACTTCAGCAAACGTAAATTGGAACTTAATGTAGAAACTGGTAAAACTATAGATAAATCTATTCAGTTTCCTATATACTTATCTGAAATTAAAGGCTTAGCCCCCCCCCCCTACTTTTTTTTCCAAATGTATACCTAGTATAGCCATTGTACCCCCCCCCCC
>PRKT01000168.1:770105-790198 GCA_003671525.1 Saccostrea glomerata | reverse complement strand
CCCCCAACACGAAATAGGTTTTTCGCCTTTTGGGAAATGGTCATCTTTTGTTTTTTGCTTGTCAGGTTTTTTTTTTTTGAAGTTAAAAAAAAGTTTAATTACATTAAGCTCCCCCATCTCTTTCAAATTGCTTCCGACGCAAATGGAAAGTAAACGTCAGCAGCAATGAGAGATTGGACAATATACTGAGACTAACACAGAAAGCAGTGACATTTACGGGGTTCTTTCTGATGTTATCAGGAAAATGGAAGAAATTAGTCGTTTGAAAGACTTTTGTGCATTAATGAAAAACATCAAAACATGGTAATATTGCACTCCACTTGTTGCTTGATATCAGCCAGTTTTATAAACAAAGGACGGTTTATAACATGAAATATAATGATGAATTGCTATAATTTGGTAACGGTTGCGAACCTGTTTGAAGAGCGAGGTTTGTCTTTTTTTCAGAGTAGGACTAGGACTTACAAAGTAGTGATGGTCGTAACATTAATATTATTCCTTAAGAATGCAAAATAAACTAGATAGTCGCAATTATGAATAATTATTTTGATATAAATTATGTATATAAAAATACAGAAAAAAACAAAATAAGGTCGATTGCAATTGTTACTTTTTTCACGATTTTTTCATAAATACTTTGTTTAAACATTCTAAATCAACCGTGGCTTCTCTTATCAATAAGTATTAAATCAATCATATTTAAAACTTTTCAGTTCTTTTATATGACCTCCATTCTGAATAGTATAAGATCTTGTATAATGTAATCTGTATTGAACATCTATAACTGATATTGAATAAGATATTTTCGTCTCAGTTGATTTTGTACATATACCACGGTCATCTCTATGATTATATTACGGTCGTCATCTGTGTGGTTATAACGGTCATCATAGTCAAAAACTTTGAAGTTGTACTGCAGCTTTATTTCTTTAAATTCAAGAAAGTTATAATAACCAATAGCAAGTTTTCATTAGTGTACATTTAAATTTGGCAAGAATTAACACAGATAGTCTGGCAAATGTTTAAAATCTTGACTGAAAAATTCTAACTGGTGACCTCGGCCGACATGTTTTGATGACCGTAGTATATACTACGGTCAGTCGCTTTCCTACAGTGAGACCACCACCATGCACTCAGACCAGACGACAACTTCTCCGCTCATGCGCATCCCAACCGGTGTCAAGTTAACTCGTACCTGAACACACTCATGCCACACTACATCTCCAATAAGCCCCGGGGTTGAATATCGGAAGTGGGTGGTCCTGTCCATATGTACCTGTGAATTAGACAAAGCAATTGTATCCAGATTGCCTCCAGTCTCTCAGAAACCGGTAATTTGTATGTTTTTGGCCTTTTTTTAAAAATAATGTTTAATTTAATATAGGTATCAGGACTACTTTTCATGTGATTTCAAATTGAATTCCTTGAAAATACTTAATTTTCTATATATTTCAATAAGTGCAGTAAAGTACAGGAAGAAGAAAGTTGAAAGTGATTGTGACGTCATAATGCATCTCAGATGAGGTACATTTATAATGTGAAGTAAATAAGCAAAATGTGCAAAACTGGTCACAGAAAAGCTAGCTTTTCACCAGGAAAGACCGTTTCATTCTCAAAAGGTGACAGTATGGGCTGCACTTATTTTAAATGTGTTGTAAGACCCTTCTTTTTTGAAGACAAGAGACCCTAGGGCCTTATAGGTCACCTGAGTACATGTCTCATGTAAAAACTTTCCAGCAATTGAACTTGGTTCGTGTTTTAAACAAATAACCATGAAAATCACAATTTTGCACCATTGTTTATCATAATTATACACTTAGCATGTTAACTTTGGTTACTTTATACCCATAGGTAGATCAAGGAAAGAGAAAATGCCTTTTCACTTTATAATCACCAGTTGTGCACCCCTCACCACAGAAATCACTGACCCTGGGGCCAAATATTTCAAAGCTTTGGAAATTTCATTATAAATTTTTTTTTCATCATAAATTGTTGATTAATACCAAAATGCAGATTTCAATTGAAAGCATTAACTTATTTTCAGACTATGTAACCCTCTACAAATACCTCTGACCCAGGGGCCCGGAAATTAATCCATTTAGGAAGAGGCAGCTTTCTTCATCATAGATATGTACATATATGATTGGCATAATACCCAGGAGCAAAGGAAAAGATTTCTAAAGAATTCATGCATTTTCATTATATAAACATTAGAGCCCCGCCCTAACACAAGAAGCCCTGACCAAGGGGCCATGAAATTCATAAATCTCAAAGAAACTCTATGTACATAGCTCATTGGTATAATACCCAGGCCCAGAAAAGACGATTTTCAAAGATATAATTCATTTTCACTCTATAATCTTTATAGCCCTCGCCCTAGCACTAGAACCGCTGACCCTGTGGCCATGAAATTCACAATTGTGGAAGAGGCAGTCTTATTCAACATAACTATGCACTTGGTTAGTTTATCAAATGCCCATGAGCAGAGGAGAAGATTTTCAAAAAAAATATTCATATTCACTATATAATCTATATAGCCCCACCCTAGCACTGGAACCTCTCACCCTGGGGTCATGAGATTCACGATTGTGGAAGAGGCAGCAATATTTAGCTGAAATATGCACTTGGGTTAGGTTATTTAATGCCAAGGAGAAGAAAAGAAGAAATTCAAAGAAATAATAGCATTTTCACTATATAACCTCTTTAGCTCTAGCACTAGAACCCCTGACCCTGGGGTCATGAATTTCACAATTTTGGTAGAGGGCTTATTGCTGATTACAATCATACTAATATTTTGAATGCTTGATGTCCAGGAGTAAAGGAGAAAATTTTGAAAGATTGCACTAATTTTAGTGGTAATGGCCCCAACTCCCGTGGGGGAGGGGGGGGGGCAGGGACCATGAAATTAACAATTTTTGTTCCCCTTTACCCATAAATGCTATATTCCAAATATGGTTGAAATTGGTTCAGTGGTTTCAGAGAAGAAGCTGAAAATGTTCAAATGTTATCATACGATGGACGAAAACGGATAGCAATAGGTCACCTGAGTGACCTAAAACTGGAAAATGACCACAGTTAACCTCCGCTTATTAAGAACCAAATTTCTGCCTTCAAGTTCCTTGCGTAAAAAATATGACAACCTACAAACTTTGGTTTCAACAGGATGGAGCAACACCCCACATCTCACCTGTCGTTTTAAACTGGTTGGAGTAAACATTTGGCGACAGGCTGATATCCTACAAAATGGAAAGTGTATTGCCTCCACATTCACTAGATTTGAACCCTTTGGACTTTTTCCTGTGGGGATATTTAAAAGACAGCAACTGTGTAAAAAATATCAGAAAGCGACTTACCCTTGTTAGTGAAAGAGACGGTGGTCATTCAGAACATTTAATGTAAAATTTGACGTTAAAAAATGACGCTTTTTAGAAGTAAGATAAAGCTGCATTTATAATTGTTCCTGTGAAATTATTAATTTTCTTTGGAGTTTTTATTTTCGTTGTTTTCCAGGTATTGAGAGACCCACGAATTTATGACCACCACAAAATGTAAATTTCCATATGCGTTACTTACTAAACATTTTCTAAACACGGAATCAAATCCCCACAAACCAATATCTTTTCCTCAATCTAAAATATTTGACCCCACGAAAATATGTGACTATACATTTAAGATTTAAGTAAACTCTCATGTTCATCATTGGATACGTATATTAAAACTTTGAAAACTCTTTCTTTTATTTCTTTTCTGTTTTTGTCTTATTACAGATTCAAAATGCAACATTTATTATGAATCACCCTGTACAATCATGCAGTTTTTATCAAAATATGCAAACTTAATTAGAAAATTAAAGTATTGCAAATTAATTGTTACATTTTACAATGTGGGTTACTTTGTAAAGTATGTCCAGCCGATTAAATCGTAGACATTTAAACTATAAATATTCCTGCAGATCTCATAGCGAATACACCCATCTTCTTTATTTTGTTGACCGTTTTCGACCAGTTTGCAAGTTTACATTGATTTACTGTAAAATCAACCACTCCCCATACGAAAATGTGTTTTAATTAACCGTCAGCAAGTCGTCAACTGATAACGCGAAAACAGTTGACCGCTGGAAGTTGAAGGTTTTTCTGAAAAGTGTTCAACTGTTTAGCTTAAATGGCCAGCTGACCCTTAGAGGAAAGCAAGCGAATACCGGTACTTTAAAAATTTCATACAAACAAAGAGTTGACCATAGTTGAAAACTCCGACTATGTGAGATCTGTCAGAGTTGACCACACAGTGTCAGAAAATATTTATGACGAGTTTGAAATTACATTATTATAGATCGGGTTTGCAATACCATAATTACAACAATCTAGATTTGATTGAATGATTGTATGTTATTTAATGTCCATCTCAGGAATTTTTCAACTCATTTGGAGATGCTACCACTGGCCGATGGAGAGCTAAAAGTTTGTCCTATACTCGGCGCCATTGAGCAGTGAAGTATCTTTTTTGTGCCAACACCTTCTGTGACACGGGATCTTGGTTTAATCTGTCTCATCCGAAGGACCGGTCTCCACGTTCCATAGTGGAATTCGAACCCGCAACGAAAGGATCGACTCCTTACTTAATGACTCTAGAACAGACTCTCTTATCACTGCGCCCCGCGAGCGACACCTAGTTTGAGTCAGTGCATGTGTATCTTATTAGAAGGTTGGGAATTGTGAATTGAAATCTTATGGTTTTCATAAAAGATGAAGTGGAGGAGCTAACAGAAAAGGAAATCTTGAGAGATTAAGGGAACAGAGGAGATAAAATGAGGTGGTCAAAAGACAATAGAAAGTAATATGTATTAATAAGTCAGAGGGTGATGAAGTAGAGGAATTAATAGAGAAAGCAAGCATTGTTAACAACAGAGTTCTTTATGGGCTGTTCCGCGTGGCGCAATGGTAAGAGTGTTTGCTCTAGATTTGCGAAGTAAAGAGTTTATCCTTACGTCCCACTGTGGGACGTGGAGACCGGTTCTTCGGATGAGACCGTGTAAACCGAGGTCCCGTGTTGCAGTGGGTGCTGGCACGAAAAAGATCCCTCCCTGCTCAATGGCCCTGAGTAACGACTATAGGACAAAAATTTGTCTTTGTCTGTATAAGAGAGATATATCTACATTAATTCTATCATCGATAGGTTCGTCTGAGTATTTTAATGCTTTTTTTTTTTTTAAATTCTGATAGATACCCAACGTATTTTCTCTAAGATCTGTAGATACGTACTAGAGTTGGAAAAAAGCAAGACTAAGGATCTTTGGCATCCATCTGTTTCCATTGTTTCTATCTGCTGTTGAATGCCATTACTGCAGTAATGTGTTGGACGCAATACGTATACTGCAGTCTATTAATGATCTCCAACATTTTTGCTTTGCAAAGGACGTTTATAATCATTATATTAGTTGAGTATATGAGCTACTGTGCACACAAAGTCGCTTATTGAGTCTGCATGGTCATTCTCTCTTGATTGAGTATGCGTTAGCTGCCTCGACCATTCATCTTACCCAATTTACGCATCTTGACAAGCTTTCCTGTTGTGCTCTGCTATTGAGTCGCAATGTAAGGATTTAGTCCTCATGTCGAGAGTTCGGAATCTCACTATGGGTAGAGGAGACCCGTCCTTCGGATGAGATCGTCTAAAATAATCGAGGTCCCAAGTCGCAGTATAGGTGCTGGCACGAAAGAGACCCTTCACTGTTCCATAGCTGAAAGCGCCGAGCAAAGGACAAAATTTGCAGCTCTTCAGCGGCAAGTGGTGGCTTCTCCATATGACTGAAAGAATTCTCAACAAAGACGTTAAACAGCATCTAATTAATAAATAAAGCTTTTGTTTTATGCTGTTTGATTGATTGATTGTATATTGTTTAATGCCCCTCTCTAGAATTTTCCACTTGACGTGGAAAGCTGCAAGTTTTGTCCTTTACTCGGCACTCAGGGCCATGGAGCAGGGAAGGATCTTTCTTGCCAGCACCTACTGCGACACCGGTCTTTGGTTTATATCGTCCGAAGGACCGATCTCCATGTCCCACAGTGGGATAAGAACTAGCGACGTAATGATTGACTCCTTACTTCGCGAATCTAGATCAGACGCTCTAACCATTGCGCCATGCGGGCGACTATGCTGTTTGAAAGATTTCTTACAGAACGGGCGCATCTCCGTACTAAAGCCACATACGTTATGCATGTAGTGTCTGATTGGGTCAGTTAACAGTATTGAGAAACTGTTGATTTTGCAATGTCAGTGGTATAGTTGTTCACGATTTTATTTCTTATATACTTAAATCTTAAGTTTTCGGGGGCAACGTCTCGCATATGTGCAAGCCGGAATCCATTTCATTTAGCACATGTAACTTTGCGCTTGCTTTTTATTCAACACGAGGTTTCGATGACACTATTCGAGAGACTTCATTTTAATTTGAAAGGCAAATTTCCCAAAGCATTTGTTGACGCAACAAAAACGTCATCCAAGTCACTACTACTCCAACCAGAAGGCGTTTGAGTATTGTCATCAGATATTCATAGAGAGTCGTCAAAATCTTAGAGTTTATACTTCACCGGTCCCCAAAGTCTAGATTCACGCGCAGAACTTCAACTTCACACACGTTCCTAAGTTCCTGTGTTAACTGCGCCATTTTGATTTCGCTTGTAAAAAGTTGGCGAAACTATTTCCTTTAGATCGAAATCAACAATAAATAAGTCTTACTGTTGCGCCTCCCACCTCGGGAGAGAGTGGGGCAACTGTGTGGGCTTTCCACTCTCGTATGTCAACTTTATAAATAATTAAGTCAGGATGAAAGTTCAACAAATAAAATTTATTCACACTATGTACAATTTGATACAAGTATTGTTATAATAAAAATCAGGATATCTGACACCTCATAAAGTAAAGTCACTCCCACAACCCGTTGGCAAAATCTAAATCTCCCAAAATAATTATAAAAATTAGCTACTTGTACTAAAATATACTTTCCTTAAATTAATATACTTTATTTATACCTATTTTATAAGTCCTATATAGTTTTAATAATAAACTGAAATTGAAGTTTTAATAATAAATTGAAAGTTTTCCCGCCGATGGGTCTCCCACTCTACATATGGGTCTCCCACAGGGATATCTCTATGACCATGATGGGAGCGTGTCAAGAAGAAAATAAATCGGAGGCTTCTGTATCCTCCCAACTTCTCCCCCCTTCTACCTCTAGCAGATGAATTTTGGCTTCTTTATATACCTTTACTGTACCCACTGGTAACCTCAATTAGCCAATCGCTGACCCGGAATGACCCTACGCCATTTCCGGTGTAAACAAATCAGGGAAAGTGCACGCAGAGAAGTTTTCTAATAGAAAATCATTACTAACCATACAAAACGGGATTTTATCTTTCAAAATACGATAAGTACAAGTAGCTATTACGTTATTAAGTTGATTTAAACAATGACAATACAATGTTCAAAGATGAAACGTGATAATTGACTTCAAACACGCTATGGAGATCGAGACCGGGTCGAAATACAGTGAACCCGACTCCAAAACAATATTTTACCATTGACAGCATATAACTTATATCTTTTACAATATTTTACCGATTATTAATAACAAACAATCATGTGCAAATTAATACGCTGAAAACAACAGTATTTGCTGCGAGTGATTGACTAAATACACAAAAGTGACGAAACGAATTTCGTAACATAGCCCCCTCCTGAAGAAAACATTCGTCCCGAATGCAACTGGACTTGGGTCTACTGAATACATCACTTGCAGTTATATATAAGTAAGTATAAATCAATATATTCATTAATGCAATGAAAATATACAAATGACAAGTATGTATAAAATGACAAGAAGTAGCATTAATGAAAAATGATAATCAATCATATCACATTTAACTCAAATTATTATATTCATCCACAGGCCTTTGGATCGCTTAAAAAAAATTGTGTGTGTAAAAAAAAATAAAGGTACTGAACTCTTACACTGGGTACCTAATTTCGCTAATAAAATATTTTTTATTCTAATGCTCTAAAATTCTACTTTCAATTTAAATCTACATGTATTCATAGATAAACATTCTTCAATTCTACCAAAGCTCATTCCGAAATTCCATATATTTCTTGAGATATTCTGAAATCAATTTCAAAAATGACCTACTTTCTTTTACTCGACATTAGCTTGGGCCCGCCCCTGGTCATTCACATGTAAACAGACGGTGTTTGAAGTGGAGCGAAGAGTTGCATAGTATTTGCAAAATCTTTCAACAATTTAAAATTGATTTCTTACTCCAGATTGTAACGTTAAGTCCGTAATAATATTCCTATCGCGAAAAATTAATTTGAAAACGTCTACATCAACAACTACCGCCATGTTGATTATGAATGTAAATGAAGCCATGGTAGAACGAATTTTTCCCGGAATGCATTATATACCTTTCGATTTTCAAAACAATTAGACCGCTAAAATGTTGTTTATGACTTAGTTACACCATATGATCAAATTAAAGAAAAACCTTGTAAAGCTTTAATGCAAATGAGCAATTATTCATTGAGTTTAGAATAAATTCCGGGGAAAATTTCCCCCGTCGTTCCCGCTTTACAATTAGTGAAGGCCCAAGCTGATGTCGAGTAAAAAAATTATTGTCAATTTGGGAATTGATTTCAGAATATCTCGAGAAGTATAAGGAAATACGAAATGAACTTTGGTAGTAATGAAGATTGTTTATATTTGAATAGATATGGATAGAAAGTAAAATTGTAAAGCATTTGATTTAAAAGAATTTTATTGGCGAAAGTAGGTACCCCATGAAAAGAGTTCCATACCTTTGTTTTTTTTTTCAACACCTCAATTTTTTTTTAAGCGATCTAAAGGCCTGTGATTCATCCCAATGACTAATGCTACATGCAATTATTATATATAAAAAAATCTGGTTATGTCTATCCCATAACTCCTTGATATCTGTAACAATAACAACAAATACAAAATAACTTGAACCTAGTGGGATTTACAATACTAATAACTCTCCTTGAATGATTATGTATGGACATACATTTAAAGGAACAATTGATACTTTGACTTCACTATATCACAAATCATTCTTCTAAGAACTCTTTATGTCCCAGGATCATAACGAACATCTGGCTACCAATAATCTCGACTAGAGTGTCCAATTTATGATACACTGCTTCAATATGAATTTTCCTCAATGTCCTTGCGTCATTCGGTAGATGGCAGTTAATATTTTTGGCCCCATCTCTCAGGTAGTGGAGTATAATATCAAAGTATGTTGAATCACGGCCGATGAAATAACACTTCAGATTTCCTCTCTCATGTATAACATAGGATGGTGATAAGGCAGGGTCCTCCGTCATCCTCGCGAAAAGTGAATCGGAATGGTTTCTCATCGTGGCAACCGTTGTCACAAACAACTTCCCGCCCACGTCTAGACCGATACGCTCTTGTGTTACTAAAGATGAGGGAAGTGCACTATCATAAGGATATGTCTGCATAGAAATATCTTGTTTGTCGAACTCCCTCTCAGTGATGGTTGTAATACTTCTAATGGGTGTAGAAGTAACAGCAGGCTCAGTAATCGACACATCAGGGGCCAGTAGATCATCCTCGTCTGATGAGTCACTCAGGGTGTCACCGAACAGTCTTTTGAAGGACTTCCTCTGGGGCGTTTCAGTAGTGGAGGCAGGCGCTGGAGCGGACATCTCTGACGGCAGGAGTGCAGACGCTGGGTCGGACTTCTCTGACGGCAGGAGTGCAGGCGCTGGGGCGGACTTCTCTGACGGCAGGAGTGCAGGCGCTGGGGCGGACTTCTTTGCTAGCTTCCTGGCCTTCCGTACTTGGTGTGGTTCTGTGTAGATGGATCTCTTCTTTGCCTGGCCCAGGTGATACGGTTGATCACTAAACACCAAGGGGAGTTCCTTCATGGAGGGCACATGTCTCCCCCTCCCCCGCTGGAAGGCTTCAAACTCCCTTTCCTCCACTAGGGTGAGCGTAAGCGTTGATTTCTTCACTCTCTGCAATGTCCTACCCTCACATCCATGCTTTTGGTCTTTACGGCCTAGTATGATTCCGCACGTGGCACACCTGAATACGAATACCGAGTGCACTGCTGTCATGTGCCTCTCGCAATGACTTTGTTCGGTAAATTCCCTTTCCTCAGTGCAGAGTTCACATCTGAACCTTTGGACCTGTAAATAATAAAGGGATACTTAGTCCCTCATCTTCTGATAATATCCCAAACATCAATAATGGGCATTATAAAACTGCAAAAAAATGATTAACTAAAATTTCTGACAATTGATGAGCATTTCATATTCACTAAGCTAAATATTTTTCGAGGCAGATCCAATATTACTAGTTGGGTCTACTAATTCCTTTGTAAGGCTTCAACAAATTATAGTGAACAACCTTGGGTTTACTTTTTGTCGTTTTTCTAATTTTGTATATAACATCATTGATTCTTTTCAGAATTAAGTAAGGTCCTAACCAATGACATTGGAGCTTTGGTGATCCCATTTTATTAATATTATGGGCATAGTACCACACAAGATCTACCTGTTTGTAACCTTGGAAATTTATCTTTGAGTTGTATTCCCTCAACATTTTTTCTGTAGCTTAACTCATTTTATCCCTAGCAAACTTATGTATTTTATCCATCGATTGAGACAATTTGTAAGCATATTCTGACATTTCTAATGTACTTTCAGGTTGTAGTATTCCCAATACTAAATCAGCTGGGAGAGAAACATGCCTACCAAACATCATCTCACATGGACTTACACCAGTTGACTCGTGCTGGGCTGACCTATAAGCTAACATGAGCAAGGGTAAATGTTCGTCCCAATCTTTTTGATTTTGAGATACAAATGATGCCAACATATT
This sequence comes from Saccostrea glomerata, assembly GCA_003671525.1. Classification (NCBI taxonomy): domain Eukaryota; kingdom Metazoa; phylum Mollusca; class Bivalvia; order Ostreida; family Ostreidae; genus Saccostrea; species Saccostrea glomerata. The sequence continues at coordinate 779,277 of PRKT01000168.1, read as the reverse complement.
TTCTATCGTTCTGTTTGCCCGCTCTACCAACCCATCCTATTGAGGTCTATATGGTGAGGTTCGGGTTTTCTCAATGCCTAAAATCTGACACATTTCCTCAAACACATTTGACTCAATTGATCTTCCTTGATCGCTATGGATTTGCATGGGCGTTCCAAAAATACTAACTATTCTATCAATTAACTTTTGAGCTACTGTAACACCTTTCTGATTACGTATGGGTACTGCATCTACCTATTTCGTAAAATAGTCGCCCATAACTAAGATGTAAAGATTTCCCTCATTGGATTTGGGCAATGGTCCCATAACGTCAATTGCTACCCTTTATAAAGAAGCACCAACCACATATTTTTGAAGTGGGGCCCTTATTCTCCTATTAGGGATTTTCCTAGATTCACAAATGTCGCACGTTACACACCAATGTTTTGTATCAGTACTCATTTTGTACCAAAAATATCTTTCCCTTACTTTAGATAGAGTCTTCTTTATACCTAAGTGACCTCCTGTAGTACTATTGTGTAACAGGGTCAAAACTTCTCCCAGTAAAGCTTTTGGGATCACTATACAATAATTTCTATCCAACCCAGGATATAGTACAGGATATTGTGTCGGTATTCTAAAGACTCGAACCGAACCCAATAAAATTCACAAGTTTCACTTATAAGGGATATATCTTCCCAACTGGGTTGAGTTTCATCTTGTACCCACCTAATAACATGCTTTAAATCTGGGTCTTCATTTTGACATTTTCCTACATTTCCGACCTAGTTTCAACAACTGAACATTTTTGTGTAGATTCTTCAGGTAAGTATTTTACCTCTGCTTTAGCACAGTATGTACACTCTACATCAGCACAAGGTCTACGGGATAAAGCATCTGCATTCCCATGCAAGCGACCTGGCCTGTGCTCTATTTTAAATTGGTAAGAAGCTAATGTTTTTGCCAACGGGCTATTTGACCTTCGGGATTCTTAAATTTCAGAAGCCATCGTAACGAACCATGGTCTGTTCTTATTTTAAATACTTGCCCATAAAGATAATCTATAGTAACTTATGACCTTTTCTTCCCCATCCTGGATTTGGGATAGTACAAATCCCATGCCAGTGTTTGAGGCATCTGTATCTATCACGAATTGTCCCTCTTTCTTTGGATAAAAAAGTACTGGACTACTGGTTAAAGCTCTTTTCAACTTGTCAAAGGCTTCTTGACAGTCTGAGTCTCATACAAACTTTTGGGAATTTTCTGTTAATTTGTGCAAGGGCTTAGCTATTACAGAATAACCCTGAACAAATTTCCGATAATAGGAACAAATACCTAGAAAACTACGGACATCCCTAACATTTTTAGGTATGGGCCAATCTTGGACGGCATTGATTTTGTCAGGGTCAGTCTTTATTCCCTGTTCACTGATAATATGTCCTAAGTATGCTACTTCCCTTTGTAAAAGTTTGCACGTATTAGGGTTGATTTTAAGGTTTGCATTCTTTAATCTACTAAACACTTTTTGTAAGTTCCTAAGGTGTTGGGAAAAATTAGGGGCTAACACAATAATGTCGTCAAGATAAACCATGCAAATTTCCCACGACAAATGAGATAGAACCTTTTCCATCAGTCTTTGGAAAGTGGCCCCCGCGTTGCACAAACCAAATGGCATGACAGTAAAATTTCAATGACCACCCCCCGGGATTGAGAATGTTGTTTTACGTTTATCTTCCTCTGCTACCTGAACCTGCCAATATCCACTTTTCAAATCTATAGTGGAATAGTATTTTGATCCCGAAAGGGCATCTAAGATTGACTCTATCCTAGGAATAGGGTGACTATCCTTGATAGTTACTTCATTGAGTTTTCTGAAGTCTATGCAAAACCTTATCGAGTTATCTTTCTTTTTGACTAGAACTATAGTGGAGCTCCATGGACTATCTGATTCTTCGATCACTCCCTTAGCTAACATTTCTCTAATTTCCCTATTAACATCTTGCATTTTGGCAAGAAGGATTCTTATTGGGGCTTGTTTTATGGGTCTACTATTCCCAGTATCTATTCTATGCTCTGCCATATTTGTAAGTCCCATATCCTTAGAATCTTTAGAGAAACAACCCTGATATTTTACAAGTAAATCATTTAATTGCTCTTTTTCAATTTCTGTTATCCCAATACACGACTCTTCATTCAGGTTTTTCAGATGTTCTGGTAATTTAGTGGGGGTATCTACCGAGCTGATTTCTGATATAGATAAACTATCATCTCTTAACATGGAGATTTTCTCCATTGCTCCCATAAGACTATTTTTATGATCGAGTTCAATTTCCCTATCTGACACATTCATGAATTTTAACGGGATTATCCCAGATGTGGAGTTAACATGTGTCCTAACACTAACACTTCATGTTTTCCCATAAATTCCATTTTTGGCTCTACCATTGCCTCATCCCATTTAGGAATAGAATCTAAAATTCTACCATGAGCTATAAACTCTGAGTTGGGAGGTACTTTCACGTCCTCCATTAATGCAACTCTAAAGGTACAATCTACCTCATCACTACTAAATCTAAAACAAGGGATCATTTGACCTTTAACACGTATACTCATCTTTTGAACTAAGATATCACATGAATGTTCAGTCATATAGTCTAAACCTAAGATACCGTTGTACCTAATATCAGCTACTATCACATTGTGGGTGATTTCATTTTTTCCCAATTTAAATTGGACTTCACATTTCCCACTATTTGGTCTTGGGTCCCCTGTAGCAGTGACTTGTTTCATATCATAGGGTTCTAAGGAAGGTAATTTCCCCTCAAAACATTTCTCTAAAAATTGGGTACTAATAATGGTAACATCCGCCCCAGAATCTACTAAAAATCTACATTCTTTCCCATTAACTTGTGTGGGAACAAAAATACCCGATTTAATTTTCCTTGCATTATGAATAATTACTTTGGTGGCTTGAGAAAGGGTTTCTTTTGGGACAGATTTTTCTCCCACATCCCTCTCAACATATTCATTCCCATCTCCCTCATTTGAGGTCAAAAGAGTATCATTTACATTTGAATCATTTTTATTTTCACCTACAATTTCTTGAAACTTTGTTTCATTTTCCCGGGGTTTCATTTCAACTTCTTCTAATGGAGTGGGTCTCCCCCTAAATTTTGTCGATTGCCGACCCCCGATTGATTGATTGATTGTATACTGTTTAACGTCCCTCTCCAGAATATTTCACTGATATGGAGACGTCACCATAGCCGATGAAGGGCTGCAAATTTAGGCCTATGCTCGGCACTCAGGGCCATTGAGCAGGGAGGGGTCTTTATCGTGCCACACCTGCTGTGACACGGGGCCTCGGTTTATACGGTCTCATCCGAAGGACCGCCCCATATAGTCGCCTTTTACGACAAGCAAGGGCACCGAAGTCAACACGGGACGGTTTCCCTGATGTTTCCCCGAGTTTGAATTATACCCTTTTTGGTAGTCTGCTTTAGGGTGCTACCATTTTGATCTCCCCAAGAATGACATTCCCATTTTCTTTTTTGTTATTTAGGCCATTATAACCGGATTTTTGAGATTTCCAACCCTGGTTATTTTTCTGATTCCAATATTCCCAATTTCCCTTTTTAATAGATGGACCGGGATTCTGTCTACTGGTTGCTTTTTCTAACCTCTCTATGTTTTTATTTAATCTCCCCAATAATGTGGTCAATGAATCTTGGGTGTTACTACTCCCACTAGAATCTATGGCGTTAACACTGTTAAACTTTGTACACTTCTGTGTATCTGCCAACCTATAAGTTTCAAACCTTATTGCTATAGAGTTTCGGCTTCATTTATATCCCTAGGTCGGGCCTCCCTCAGGCGCAGCCTAATGTCGGGATCTGGTAACGCGTCTATAAATTGGTCTAAACCTAATACATTAGTGAGACTGGGCTCAGCGCTGGGATAGGCTTGTCTGGTTAATTTCTTTATTGCCTGGGCCAGTTCAGAGATGCTCTCATTTTGACCCCTCACCCGGGTTTTCAATCTTGCCCTAAACATTTCAGATCTTTCTGATGCCCCAAAGCGTCTTTTCAAGGCTGTTATCAGGGTATTATAATCCCTTCTCTGACCTGGACTCAACTATCCAAACAAACTACATGCATCTTTAAAGCCAAATGACCCGCTAACTGTAAAGATTTGGTTCTATAATCCCAATTATTAAGGTCTGCGACTATCTCAAACTGGGAGAGATAATCGTCAAAATCCTCATTCCCATCAAATATTCTGGGTTTAGCCTTTTCCCTAGTGGGTGTTAACACATTCCTATTCCCATTGTGATCGGGGGTGCTAATTTTGTTCAAAGTGGGTACATTAGGTAACTGGTAATCTCCCATCCCTGACCTGGACCTTGAATCTTTCCTACTAAATTCTGGGAGGTCACATGTAAAATTTATTGAGATTCTATAATCCCTCTATTTATCCCATTCTCTTCTCCCACTCTATATTGGTCATATGAGCTTGGGTGTCTATTTTCTCTAAAATTGTCATTAACCAAATGTGATGGCACTTGATATGGGGGTCTATTGTTTAGGTTGGCATTTTTTACCCTTGTCTGATCCCGTTCCCATAAATTCTGGGATTCATGTTTAAACTTCAAAATTTCTTCCTGCATATTCTCCAACTTCCCATCTATTTCTTCCCTAATGCTTACAAATTGCTCTCCTATCTTTTGATTCATTTTTGCAAATTCATTAGAAAATTGCTCTTGTAAAACCTTAACTAATAAAACATTTGCATTTTCAGATATGGGAGACATGGCTGCTGAGATACCTTCCGTGGGAGCATGGACTTTCCCGTTATCCGCAATGTATCCAGCGGGACTGAAAATTTGCTGACCTATGGGTTTGAAAGTGACTTCCCCAGACTCTTCTAAATCTGACATTTCTGTGATATTTTTAAAAAATATATTATTGTACACTATGAATTTTCAATGATTGTAAAATTTTGAATTTAATAAAGCTAACCGAGAATGTGGTAATTTCTTCCCAATCAAAGGGACTTGATCCCACTTCTGACACCAGTGTTGCGCCTCCCACCTTGGGAGAGAGTGGGGCAACTGTGTGGGCTTTCCACTCTCGTATGCTAACTTTATAAATAATTAAGTCAGGATGAAAGTTCAACAAATAAAATTTATTCACACTATGTACAATTTAATATAAGTATTGTTATAATAAAAATCAGGATATCTGACACCTTATAAAGTAAAGTCACTCCCACAACCCGTTGGCAAAATCTAAATCTCCCAAAATAATTATAAAAATTAGCTACTTGTACTAAAATATACTTTCCTTAAATTAATATACTTTATTTATACCTATTCTATAAGTCCTATATAATTTTAATAATAAATTTTAACTCCCATGAATTCTCCCATAAGTTTTCCCGCCGATGGGTCTCCCACTCTACTTATGGGTCTCCTACAGGGATATATCAGCGTCTCTATTTAATATAACTTGACTAATATAATTACCCATCTGGTCTGCATTGGGTCTGCCATCCCCAGATTGCGTGACTTTGATGGGAGCGTGTCAAGAAGAAAATAAATCGGAGGCTTCTGTATCCTCCCAACTTCTCCCCCCTTCTACCTCTAGCAGACGAATTTTGGCTTCTTTATATACCTTTACTGTACCCACTGGTAACCTCAATTAGCCAATCGCTGACCCGGAATGACCCTACGCTATTTCCGGTATAAAAAAATCAGGGAAAGTGCACGCAGAGAAGTTTTCTAATAGAAAATCATTACTAACCATACAAAACGGGATTTTATCTTCCAAAATACGATAAGTACAAGTAGCTATTACGTTATTTAGTTGATTTAAACAATGACAATACAATGTTCAAAGATGAAACGTGATAATTGACTTCAAACATGCTATCGAGATTGAGACCGGGTCGAAATACAGAAAACCCGACTCCAAAACAATATTATACGATTGACAGCGTATAACTTACATCTTTTACAATATTTTACCGATTATTAATAACAAACAATCATGTGCATATTAATACGCTGAAAACAACAGTATATGCTGCGAGTGATTGACTCAATACACGGGCACTGGAAGTTAATGTAAATATATAGTATGTGTATGTATAAAAAAAGAAGGGTAGGACACTCTTTTTGAGGCAAATTCGGGTTTGGGGTATTGTAGGCCTTTCTCAGAAAACTTGACGCGATTAATCGTTCGCATATAACTTACTTTAAATATATGTACCGTTTCGTTCCGCCTCAATGCCGTTCCTTCGAAGAAAAAGATGTTTTTATACCTCCAAGTGCCTAAGAATTTCGCTAGACTGCCTTACTTCCGGTTTATCCAAACTGAATAGAAAGGTAAGTTCTGATTGGTCAATGTATACACATATTTTATGTACTAAACTAATATTCTTCATTATTCTTAGAAATTATTTGTAAAAAAGGCTAAAATATGTAAACTGCAACTAAGTCTTCAACAAACGTTGAACATACCATGACAAATACATTGTTTTCGCTTCATGTATATCCAGCTGTTTAAATTTTATTTTATTATTGACCAATCAGAACTTAACCTTTCTATTCAGTTTGGATAAACCGGAAGTAAGGCAGTCTAGCGAAATTCTTAGGCACTTGGAGGTCTAAAAACATCTTTTTCTTCGAAGGAACGGCATTGAGGCGGAACGAAACGGTACATATTTTTAAAGTAAGTTATATGCGAACGATTAATCGCGTCAAGTTTTCTGAGAAAGGCCTACAATACCCCAAACCCGAATTTGCCTCAAAAAGAGTGTCCTACCCTTCTTTTTTTATACATACACATATACTATATATTTACATTAACTTCCAGTGCCCGTGACTCAATACACAAAAGTGACGAAACGAATTTCGTAACATTACCTTAACTTTGAAAACCATCTAGGTTGTTGTTGAGGGTTGGGTTGAGGTCTACTAGTGGCCGTTCGTGCTTTTTTTAAGGGCGGAATGGTGGGATCAGAGATGAAGTCGGCCTTTTCGGTTTGTAAACTTAATTCAGAAATGATGTTGACAAAGCGAATGAATGGGTCTGGGGAGTCGTTTAAATACAACAATCGAACGCAGTACTAAGAGAAATAACTCGTATAATGTTTTGTGAGATCCGTTTTCAGGTAAGGATTTTTTTCAGAGCTCTCCAGGTGAATTCTATCTATTGTATTTGTGTGAGCACAAAAATTCACTTATGATTGTAGCTCCGGGTTTAATATGCTGCTATATTATGGTGACTAACGTGTCAGCTGTTCTGTCCTCAACAGTAGTGAAAAAACAATTTTTGGAATCCCGCTCAATTCCACCAAAGACCCAAACCCCTTCGACACGCCTACCTTTGTGGTATTTTCTTTTCCCGAATTTACTCTCGTCAATTTCAACAATAATCCCGGGACCTCAAATGAAATTATTTCCGGGGGTTTTTGTGTGTAAAATTACGTCGCACACCTCTCTGGAATGCATATAATTGTATCATTCCACTATTGTTCTCTCACTGATTTCCAGTTCGTGAATAACAAATTCCTGGTTACACTTGTGAACCCAGAAATATGTAATGTACAGGATCTGTTCTAAGGTTAAATTGAGAATTTAAAACCATGATCCTTTACCAGTTGAAACCTTTTCATGACATTTTTTGTTGGAGCATCTCCATACGTTACAAACTCGACTGAATGATGTTTCCCTTCGTAAGCCAAAACGTCCAAAGTTAAAAAACTTGCACACAGTCTTTCAGATAAAATCAATACATTTAACTGAATTAACCAGTCAATAATTATTTCGACATTTTTAGAATATTTTCCATAGATCTTTCAATTTGTATGGCATAGCGCAACATGCATTTATTTACAAATTCACCTGTCAATCTACTGCGCATACTCCGCACGTGCAATGATGGACAACGGCATTTTAGAGAACAGCTTATTATATTTTAGGTAAACATAACTGTTTTAATGTAATACAAATATTGTTTTATGCTTAAGAGTTTTTAAATGTAAAATTTTGCTTAGATCACGCATTTGGAGTTATAAAATTAATGCTCCCATACCTTTATTTTTTATTTTTAAAAATAATATACTAAATAAGGGAAACTAATCAGGCATTCATATATTTTGGCGCCCTATTTTGGGGACTGGTAAAGTAAAGTCGTTCCCTCAAAGCATTTGTTGACGCAACAAACTATTCTAACGTCATCCAAGTCTCTGCCACTCCAACCAGAATGCGTTTGAGAATCGTCATCAGGTATTCATACAGATTCGTCAAAATTCACATGATGCTTCTTGTCTGTGTTGCTTCCTTCATCAGCCAATCTGTCTTGAGCTGTATGTGTTTATATTTCGTGGACATAAGACAAAGGTCGTTAGCAAAGTGGACGCTTAAACACCCAGTAAAAAATCCTCTGGACTCTTGTCTTGCTATCTCATGAGTTTCCCGCGTGATCAAGTCCAACACCACCTGGAAAATCATCGGTGACAGGAAACAACCTTGTCTTACCCCTGTCCGCACCTCAAAGGCGCTCATTAGCTTACTGTTTTGATGGCTTGCCTCGCCATAGAAATTTTGTTTGCGGTTGACGAAGGTAGGTGGCGTTGTATAATACTGGAGTAGGTTCCAGTTGACATTTGTGGCTAATTGTATTCGGCGTGTCGGCGCGCAACAGATTTTGTATAATATAAAATTTATCGCTTATACAATGTTGTTAGCATCGGGCTCGATATTTCACTCTATATTCCTCGACTCATCAAAGTACTGAAAGTACTAATGGGTGTTGCTTTTAGACGGTTTCAATAAAATTTAATGTTTGACACTTAGTTCACAACTTTTCAAAATATGTTCATTTATGCTTCAAAAGGAGATAAGGATTGTTTTGATCTCACCATAACCTAAGAATGATATGCCAAAATGAGGCTTTTTAGTTTTCTCTGTTCAATTTTCTTTTCAATATATTAATTAGGCATTTTTTCTGACAAAAGTATATTTAAAAGGGCTATTAACAGCAAAGCCATTTCTGTAACTAAAGTTACTCCCCATCCTCAAATAAGAGAAGTTAATTTTTAGTAGTAGTATTATTTTAAAACGTAACAAGGAATTATTATAAAACACTGATACCAATGTATGGCAGCTTATTGTCATGATAATCAAGTC
>PRKT01000168.1:755759-768524 GCA_003671525.1 Saccostrea glomerata | reverse complement strand
TGCGTTATACATAAAGACACTTTTATAAAAACCAAAGCATTAAATATTTTAAATGCTATAGTGAATGTTTGGTGAGAGATAGAAAAGAGAGAGAGAGAGAGTATATAGGCCAACTAAAAAAAATGGGTTAAATTTCGGATTACTCTAGTACACTCCAGCACACATTGTGGTAAGGCATATATGGATCAAAGGGATCCTGATCTATAGATAATTTAGATTTATTAAAACTGACATAGTAAAGTTACCAAAGCTATGCCTCGGACTTCTTCCCCTGGCGATTTGAGCCACCACCTCCCAGGGCAAATATTCTGGATCCAACCAACAACAAAAATACAATCGGGCTCGGGCTGTCGATTTGAATATAATCGATAATGCTTAAATAATAAAGAAAATCGCTGTCACTTGAGTGTTTTAATGCAGGGGAAAAATACTTATGTGATATTAAAATGAGATGGACGCGCTGGCGCGCCAACGCGCCGAATACAATTAGCCACATTTGTCATCACAAACAAATTAAAAGAGCTTCAAGTCGATGAAGTAAAGACAAGAAGTCTGTGAGCCAATGCTCACTTGTACTAGTTCCCCGCCTTGATGTGAATATACACTTAAATGTTACATGTAATATACACAGGTTAAAGTACGGGCAGATAAATAGGAAGTTGACATCAGATTCATGTTAAAATAAATCAAACCATATGGCATGCCTCAGCAAGGTATGTGCTAGAATTTCTAGCATTTGTAATAAGTAGTTTCTGAGAAAACTGCGACAAAATTTATTGTTATGTATGGTACGGACAGACACATGGATAAACAGAAGTTGACACCAGAAGGGTGAATCCCACATATGACACGCTACTAATATGACAATATTACACGCACTAAAATTTCAAGGATCTGCGATGAGTAGTATGCGACGAAAATTTGTTATGTATGAAACGAACAGACACACAGATAATCAGGAATTTGGCATAGGATTTAAACAAAAGTGAATCCCACCATATGGCATGTCTAAGGGAATATTGTGTTAAAATTTCAAGCATCTGCGATGAGTAGGTGCTGAGAAATCTGCGAAAATAAAATTTGTTACGGACGGACAGACAGCTGGACAGACACACAAGGGTAAAACAGTATACCCCCTCTCCTTTGTATATTAATGTGTTGGATGTCATGCACTCTTATGTCTGTTTAATTACTTAACTGAAGTGGAAGTTTTGTCTGTGCCGGACTTGTCATATCTAAAGTCTGCTTGGTCTGGACAAATTCAATCTTAGAGCTGTGTATTTGTAAGTCTTTTCAGTATTTTCCTCGTCAGGATCTTGCTTGGGACAGGAAGAAGTATGATATCGCATTAGGTCTTGAAATGCTCTAGGTCGAATTTCTTGGGGAGCTTCGGATTCACTTGAGATCATTTATTTCACTTTAATCAGCTGGTAAATTTTCCTTCTGACCAGATCTGCAGTCGATTTCTTTAAATACTTAGTACTACATGTATAATAATATATAATACTTGTCAGTGGATGTAACTTTTTCCATAATGGCCCGCGTTGCGCAGTGGTTAGAACGTCTGCTCTAGATCAGACGAAGTAAGTAGTTGATCCTTACGTCGTGGGTGATAATCCAACTGTTGGACGTCGAGAAAGGTCCTTCGGATGAGACCGTTTAAACCGAGGTCCCGTGGGTGCTGGCACGAAAAAGATCCCTCACTGCTCAATGGCCCGGAATGCCGAGTAGAGGACGAAATTTGCAGCTTCCCACCGGCTGGTGGCTTCCCCATATGAGTGAAAAATTCCCGAGAGGGACGTTAAACAATGAATCAATCCATCTTCCAAATTAATCCATTGGAACAAACTTTACACTAACTTCCTCCCATTACATAAATCATTTAAGTTTTGCAAATGCAGTGACATTCATCCTGCACCTTTCGGGACTTAAAACTTCACCGGCTGCACTAACAGTTTTCAAATAGGAGCAGATGTATCAAAAGTTGTTAGGCATGTTTTGGCAAGCACTGGGTACATTAAATAGCCTTCTTCCAGTATTCAAGAGGGTTTTCATCCATATGATTTCACAGCTAGATAAACATTGACTTGATCAAAATTTCCTATTGTTGTTTCGTTTAGGAGTTGATTGACAAATTTTTAATGCCAAATCGCAATATTTCATTCATTTTTCGGGTCTCTTAGGAATTTAAGGTGTGATATCAAAGATTTTTTGTGGAATTGGAACGTTTTATATCTTCAATATCTATTAGGCCTTTTATCTTTTAAAGCTCGGTATTGAAGTTTCCGACTTTCATGAAAGGCATTCTCGCTGTCACATCATTTACATTTGAATCGTAGATCCAGCATTTCTCCCTTGTTTTATTGCGGCCCCGCCCTACTGGGTGTCATTTTTTGAACAATTTAGAATCCACAGTACCCCAGAATTATTCCACATAAGTTTAAGTTTTTCTGGTCAAGTGGTTCTTGGGGAGAAGTCTTCAAAGGTTTTCCCTTATAAATTTCAATTTAAAACTTGGATTTCTTTTGTGGGGTTAAGGCAAACTTTGAGACTGTTGAGGCTTTTGATCCTACTTCTGCCATTGATAACTGGATGGTAACAGACTGACATTTATAATTATAACAAAATGCTTCTCTATTTTAATGTCTTTAATTAAAAAAAAACCACATGGCAAGTAATTACATGGATATTTAACATAAACAATTTACAAATGGTTTTATTTATTTATGATTATGTTATTAAGGTTTTAATAGATGGGTTCCAAAGGTCCAAGGAAGTTATACTACAGGAGAAAGACCAAGGAAAAAGAAAAAAAAAACAGACAATAGACAGGAGAGAGAAGAAATTGTACTGGATGTAGAATTATAGGAAAGTGTAGAATCACAGGGAACTTGAAACACACCTTTGTTTGGGGAAGGTAATGAAGTACTGACTGAAGTCTATGAGGCAACTGGAGGTAAGGATGAATTATTTTCATATTGATATTTCATTGAGAACCAATAAAACTATATTTCAAAAGGAATTTTGTGAAGATTAAACTTTGTAGTGGGCCATGATATTAATTAAACATGTTACTGAATCTGAGGACAGTGAATTTGAAGAAGGACCCGAGAGTGAGACAAAGAATGGAATGGAGCAGAGTGAGGAAATGAATGACTTGTTAATGACAAATATTATTCATGAAATTGAAACTGAATGGATCTAATAAAAGTTTAAGTGTTAAAATATTTTGATTGATTGATGCTTGTGATTTAAAATTCAATTTTACTTATTTTGTTGTTTTTCTTACATTTGGTCCGGCAAATGTTTAGTGTGTCCTGTAGTTGTGAATTTTTGACCTGTAGGACACAGTGTCCGACAGATTGTTTACCTCTTTCGCCAACTCTGTACATTAACATATTATTGTTTTTGTTCACATCAGAGCGGGGGTATTACTAGTGAGCATTGGCTCACAGATTCCTTTTTTTTATCTATAATGTGTCCTCAGAAATTGCTCCTTTATTTGGATTGTACAGTTATGCTTATATTCAAAAAGCTCCAAAAAAGGAGAAGTGTAGATAGGCATGGAGAGCGACAGACAGACGTTTCAGCTTTACACGCTGTAATTTGAAATTTGCTAATACGTGTACAGGCAAGCTAAAAATTCAAATTGAGTACATTTTAAAAAGAAAAATATTTGAATATTCTGAAAGTTCTTAAATGTTCTACAAAATAATTATAAGATACCGGTACTCAAGAAGTTCATTTTTCAGATTTCAATGTTATCTGATAAGTTCGTTTGTAGATCTCCTTTTTCTCCTTCTCTCCGGTCTCTCTCACATTCCCTCGCGTCCTCTTTTGCCTATCTAAATCGGATATCCTCTGTCTACACCAAAGAAAACCTCCTGCATGGCCTACTGCCATTTACCCACCTCTGTTGATATTTCAACGAAATCCTGGCTTACGATTGGTTCAAGTATATCATCATAGTCATTGACAAAGTTCATTTAAGAAATAAAGAACAATGTTCAAAAGTTCTCCGGGAAATGAACTTTTAGTTGGTCACGTGATCAAATCCTGTGAAGCAGTAGATTTGATCACGTACCAACTAATAGTTCATTTCCCAGTGAACTTTTTAACATTGTTGTTTATTACTTATATTTACATTTGAGACGAATGCATGCATTTCGAGTTGAGGTTTCGTCAAAGGTCAACATGTTCAAAAATTTATTTCAACAATAGCCCCAAAACTATGTGAGGTATAAAGTTAAAACTTTTACAGTTTATAAATTTTTTATTGATTAACAGATAGAAAGTATCACTTGATAAAAAAAAATATTTTGAAAAAATATTAATTGAGAAAAATTCTTCTTAAAAATGCATATATTTTGAAAAAATACTCTTAGTTAATTCTGTGCTCTTAGTGAAAACCATCATTGCAGAAACAAAAGAATTTTTCTCAAAAAATAATCTTTTAAAAAAATAATTGTTAACAAGTGTTACTTTCTATCTATTAATCAATGATATATTTATAAACTGTAAACGTTTTGACTTAATACCACATATAGTTTTGGAGCTATTGTAAAATTAATTTTTTAGACATGTTGACCTTTGACGAAACCTTAAATTGCATTTATTACACGAACAAATATCACCTCGCTCTGTGATTCGGTCGTGCTATGACCTCTGACCCCCCAAATAACATTCACAGAGAATTGAACATATTTTCCCTTCAATACGTTCATCTAAGACAGATATTTGCAAATGTAAATATAGTCATTGAAAATCAATACATTGTCGATACTGACTTTTCTTTATTCTCAAGTACTGAAGTAGAGTGATGAAGCATGTAACGGAGAAAAACAACTTTACAAACCACAGACAATACATAAATATTTCATACATGGTAAATTCACTACATAGTTTTAGTGACAGAATTTGAGATGATACATGGTAGTCAATTTCAAAATTGACCGCCTCCCCAGGTATGAGATTTACTAACCAGGTATATTTCCGACCCCTGTCACTAAAAATACTACATAATTAATATGACTGGTTTTAGAGGCGGACAGTGCGTCACTGTGGGAATGCCTGTGTCCTGTCGAACTACGTTATCCTGGATTCATTAGTGCTGAGCGATCTCCTCTGAACTAGCCTTGCTGTCCGTCCGGGTCAAGGGTGCAGCGTTGCGCTTTTCTGGTATTGACGGAGATCTACTGGGTCTCTGCAACAATGATTCTGTGCTCATTGGTCTCCACTGGGCTAAGCCTACTGGGTTCAAGGTCTCAGGGTGTGTAAGTCAGGAGTTGTTTGTGTTCGACTGATCTGCTGGGAACGGAAAACCTTGTACTTAGCGATGAAACATAATATCATGGAGATGAGTCTCTTCCATTTTCAGTTAAAGTAATATCTTTCATGTCTTTATAGCCACGTGTTGAAATTTACATATTTCACACTCTCCTTTACTTGCAGGGAAAATTTGGCAATTTTAATGATACGAAAGCCATGATGGGACATTGGGATTTACAAAAATGTGTAAAATTAAACCGAGTTCCCAAATTATACAATCCGTTCTCTCAGATTGACAATGTTATAACGCATTGCCAATTCGTTCTCACAGATTATCAATTCGTTCCCTCAAATTATACAATCCGTTATCTCGGATTGTAATTAATTTACTCTGTTTAAACAAATCGTACCATCGGAATGTAAATCGTTCCCACGGTTTATTTAATGTTATCTATACATATCGGATATGGCAATATGTTTTTAATGAATAGAATATGGGGGAGTTTACAACGTAATTTTTTTTTTTTACATATTATTACATATTCAGTCAAAAATGAAAAATATTACATGAACATTTCTCAAATCCATATGGTAGTACTGATATTTGTACAAAAAAGTCCTAGGTTTTTGTGTTAGGTGTATACCGTATTATAATCATTGAAAGCCCTAATAAAAGAAAATATGAGTCCTGTGTAATTATTCTTTTCTAAATTAAATATACATTAGAAAATTAATAAATTAAAAGTTATAAATGAGAAAAAAAGGTTAGATACAACCGGTTGCTGTAAAAAAAAAATTCATAGAACGCACTAATCGAAATAGAGGGTTGGATTTCCCCAGCCTTTATACATGTACTCGGATATATGTATATGTAATGGAATTCGAGAATTTGACAAAAAAAAATTAGACCTATATAGTGTTCATTTGGTTCGGATTATGTAACTCGAGATCTCAAATTACAAATCAAGATCTTGAATAAATAATCTGTGAAAAAAAGATTTCGATTTACAAATCGAGGGAACGAATTCATTTAATAAACTGTGACGACGATCCCGAATTATAAATCAAGAGAACGAATTGATAATTTGTGGGAACGGATTGTGTAATTCGAGATCTCAAATTAGATTTTACTCTTTCGAAAAATCGACGTGTCCCTTCATGGCTTTCATATAATGATGCTTTCATAAGTCTTTTTCTATATCATGGATCTGCCATATGCATAGCAGATAACATAGGATTGCGTTCCATCTCTGCTGGCTTTTCAAACCTCCTGCCAGTAGCTCAGAACTGTTTCTGGCAGAAACCAATGTACAAGAATTTGAATGATCAATCAGAACAATTTCTAGGCAATATTTCTATGAAAAATACTTAAATCCATCTATACAATAGGCACACACAGTGGTTCAGAATCACATAAAAGAAAACGGACAATAGGAACTCTTTCATCCGAGGAGATAAACAATTACGTCATGGGAGCCATATTTTGAACGGTTAAGAACTACGCAATCCATGCTAAATTCTCGATTCCCGCCTACATTTTACAACCATTTAATTCAATATTAAAGACAATTTGGCTATAAAATCTTTGTTAAATACAAAGAACAGTTCAATGGTAGTTGATTAATAATTTTAATACCAGTGCTGAATAGTAAAATATCCCTAATTCAAGCTCTTGAAATAAAGTGGGTAGACGCTATTTTCCACTGAGGTCGGGCTTTAAAGGATCACCCTTATCCGAAATAGTCTTATTATTATATATTATTAAACATAATGTTTCAGTTGTAAAGCACTTGAAAATTGCTGAAAAAGTAAACATTTTTGTCTATAAACAAAAGTTCCCCCCGGTTTCCATAGGAAACACAAAAAGCTTTGGTATGAATTTGTGAAATGACAGTTCATATTACCCAGTAAAAGGAATTTTTGTGTCACGGGGGGAGGGGGTATTTTAAAAATGTTTTCCGTTTTCCATTCACTTCTTTAGTGAAAAACGTTTTCCCAAAATGCATGAGTGATCTCTCGTTGTTTTCCCAAATAAGTAATGTTTTATGAAAATCCATGTAAATATCAATATAATATTAAAAATTATTTTTGAAAATTGACTGGAGGGAGGCGGGAGAACAACACTAATGATCGCAGTTCTTTAGTGAATGATTTTATGTTGGGATATACATGCCTAGACGATAAGCAATGTTAAAATAATAGTGACAGAGAGTTAATTAAACTTAATGACTAACTGAAGCAAACGACGGTGTCGTATAGCTTTGATGAATAATTCTTGCTATAGTTGGTTAAAGTTTGGGTTAAACTTCCAAACGTGAATTATGAAGAGCTGTCCCAAGATTCGGTAGACTTTTCTTTGGGTTCCACAAAATTTGACCTCTTGACCTTGGAGTTTGAATTTGAGCCACTTTTACAACAAAATACAAGTTTTAATCTTGGTCATCACTTTTGAACAGTTGGAGCTAGGGCTTTCATTCTTCGCATGTGTACTCATCGTGATAATACCTTCAATGCATATGGTAATACAGATTTTTGATTTTTACTTGAGCGTTTGGCCCATTTCTTACAAACTTTAACCTTGATCATAACTTTTGAACAATTAGAACTAGGGCTTTCATATTTCACAGGTGTTTTCCTTGTATAAAGACCTTCCTTACACTTTTGACCTTGATCTTTGAGTGAACCTTGTTTGAAAAAATTAAACCCTCGCCATATCCGGTAAGCTGCAATACGGGGGCATCAGTGTTACATGTATACAAACACATCTTCTTTAAGCAAGTATTGAGCTTAATAATAGAGTTTTGGATCTGGAATATTAACCGATTAAATTTTAATTTGTTTTAATTTGGAATTTCAACGTTTTTAATTTTAAAGAGGAATCAGATTACACTTGAATGGTATACTAATATATATTTAATTTTTAGCTCACCTAGCTGAGCCGAAGGCTCAAGTGAGCTTTTCTGATCAAAATTTGTCCGTTGTCTTGACGTCATCGTTAACCTGATTTCAGTTGGCGTTCTCCGGGACGGACATGCCGTCGTCGTCGTTGTTGTCGTCGTCGTCGTCGTTGTCGTCGTAAACTTTTCACATTTTCATCTTCTTCTCAAGAACCACTGGGCCAATTTCATCCAAACTTGCTACAAAGTATTCTTGGGTAAAGGGGATTTAAGTTTGTTCAAATAAAGGGGACATTAATTGCACATTATTACTGAGAATGGGTGGTATACTAATATATATTTAATTTTTAGCTCACCTGAGCCGAAGGCTCAAGTGAGCTTTTCTGATCAAAATTTGTCCGTTGTCTTGACGTCATCGTTAACCTGATTTCAGTTGGCGTTCTCCGGGACGGACATGCCGTCGTCGTCGTTGTTGTCGTCGTCGTCGTTGTCGTCGTAAACTTTTCACATTTTCATCTTCTTCTCAAGAACCACTGGGCCAATTTCATCCAAACTTGCTACAAAGTATTCTTGGGTAAAGGGGATTTAAGTTTGTTCAAATAAAGGGCCACGCCCTTTTCCAAGGGGAGATAATTATGAATTAGTGAAAAATTAATAGCATTTTTAAAAAATCTTCTCAAGAACAACAGGGCCAGGAAAGATGAAACTCATGTAGAATCATCCTCAGGTAGCGTAGATTCAAGTTTGTTCAAATCATGACCCCCAGGGCTAGGGTGGGGCCAAAAGGCCAACCAAAGTTTTACATAGGAATATATAGGAAAAATCTTTATAAATCATCTTCTCAAGAACCACTTGGCCAAGAAAGATGAAACTCATGTGGAATCATCCTCAGGTAGTGGATATTCGAGTTTGTTCAAATCATGACCCCCCTGGGCTAGGGTGGGGCAAAAATGGCTGATCAAAGTTTTACATAGGAATGTATAGAAAAAATCGTTTAAAATCTTCTCAAGAACCACTGGGCCAGGAAAAATGAAACTCGTGTGGAATTATCCTCAGGTAGTGTAGATTCAAGTTTGTACAAATCATGACCCCCTGGGCTAGGGTGGGGCCAAAATTGCCAACCAAAGTTTTACATAGAAATATATAGGAAAAATCTTTTAAAATCTTCTTCTCAAGAACCACTGGGCCAAGAAAGATGAAACTCATGTGGAATCATCCTCAGGTAGAGTAGTTTCAAGTTTGTCAAATCATGACCCCCGCGGCTAGGGTATGGCCAAAATGGCCGACTTATAAGTTTTACATAGGAATATATAGGAAAAATCTTCTTCTCAAGAACCACTGGTCTAAGAAAGATGAAACTCATGTGGAATCATCCTTAGGTAGTGTAGATTCAAGTTTGTTCAAATCATGACCCCCGGGGCCAGGGTGGGGCCAAAATGGCCGACCAAAGTTTTACATAGGGATATATAGGGAAACCTTTCAAAGTCTTCTTTTCAAGTACTTCAAAGCCAGTGATCAGTGATATTTTTCTATTTTACGTAGAATCATCCTCAGGTAGTGTAGATTCTAGTTTATTCAAATCATGACCCCCTAGGGGATTAAAAATCAAGCCCCCCCCCAGTAAACCTTCAGTTCTGATCTGATATGTGATTTTTCCTAGCCGATGTGCTCAGGTGAGCGCTGTGGCCCCTGGGCCTCTTGTTAATACATTTGTTCTCTTTACCTGCTTACTCGAGGTCACATTTCTTATCTTTCGAATTGGTCGTTCGTAAAATGACTTTTGAGATCAACGACTTGGCCCAGAAAGTCATCTCAAAACTCGGTAAAACAAAAGGCATATGAAACTTGATATTTAGCCCCTAAATAGTTATCAAAACGTTACAAAATAATTTCAGACAGAAATATCTATTTACACATTTAGGTAACTTGTTTTTCATTTAATGTCATCTCACCGGCTTACAATCATAAAGTTTTTCGATCACCAGTTTACAGTGTAGTAGTTGTTAGCGTTCTCACGCCCTTGACTCCCCGCACCAGTATGAATGTTAAATATCAGAGGACCGTGTCCACAAACCTGAACAGACATCTGTAAAGTGAAGGTGAAAGGCCTTAAGAAAGCAGATAAGATGTTATAGAATTTACTCCCACATGTAAATTGCAATACATGCAACTGCGCAAGCATATGATAAGAAATGTAATACTATGTCCTACATGTCTGATAACATTTTTAAAATCTAATTCCCCCAAATGGTTAAACCAGGGGCGGCTATAGGTCTCCATTTCACTAGCTGTCCAACTGTAGATATAGGGCTAAATATATCTCCTTTTTTGATATGCGAGTCTTCAAAAAATGAGTTACAGGACCAAGAAAGTAATGGTTGGAAAGTTAAAGACTTGCAATTGGATAAAATAAACTGGAAAAGCTTCAATATTTGAATATTCAGTTCAATGCAAATATAAGAAAAGTGTCAATTTGTTAATTTCTTCATTTATTTTCAAGTGGCCTTAATTGTATTTAAGAATTGGATGGTTAAATTATGGATTGAATTTTTGCAAGAAATACAGAATCATGACAGCTGATTTCCAATATGTTTTCAGTTCACTCTACCACATAAAAGACCTTAGTGTAGAGGTCCCTAAGTAAGATCTGACTGCGGAAAAAAGGCTTTGAATATGTTTTATACTTGGCTTGTTAAATCATTTAGTATTGTTTCACGAGTTTTGTATACAATATATCAAAGGTTTGATTGAAGAAAAATATGTATGCAGAAGCGCATACTTAGTATCCACACTGTATGATCATAAATAACCTAATAAGTGATCAATGTAAATTTGAAAATACCTGAATTAAACACACAAAAGCAAGTAACAACAAAAAA
Source organism: Saccostrea glomerata (assembly GCA_003671525.1). NCBI lineage: Eukaryota > Metazoa > Mollusca > Bivalvia > Ostreida > Ostreidae > Saccostrea > Saccostrea glomerata. Next base: position 757,480 of record PRKT01000168.1, on the reverse strand, counting down.
TAAACAACTGCACCACAAGGCGGAGCATCCCTTTGCAAAAAGCATACATGTATCTTTTACTTAAGGCAGCATTCCACATCGTTTTGATGCAAATAACATCATTTCCGTTTCACACAGAATCCACTCAACAAAAACTATTGCGTTATTATATACCCTACAACTTTGTTGCCAGGGATTAATAATTATGGTCAGATACCTGGAATCCGTCAGATGTACATTTGATAAAAACTCCCGACATGGCAGATCCATCCATAGGATACATCCCAAACACAAATGTAGATACTGGGGTGTACTTCGGAATTCTCTGACAATTTTGCATTACCTGTTTAAGATTCAGAATCGTTACTCGTGTTTGAGTTAAGATATGTCCTAAAGGAATCTGAGCTAGTAAGTGAGCTAGAACTCGTTTTCTTTCATTAAAACCTTTTACAGATATTTTATCTAAAATAATTTCCTTCAAGACGTTCAATGCCGTGTTGATATATATTTGAACTATTTATGTTAGAATAAACTGGAACTGTGATTGTTTGCATATAATTTTGATAAGTATAAATGCACAATATATACATGTTCAGATGTGGAATTAATTTCAATTTTAAACATCAAATGAAAGTATACTTGCATTGTATCCTTTGGTCCAGGTTGCTGGAGCAGCTGAGTGACACGTTTTTAGTACTAGAGCCTCTGATTGGCTGTTTGTTCCGTCAGTACACAAACCAGCTTTTGGATGAATGACCGTTTTTCCAATTGCCACAGTTTGGACAAATTCTAATCCGTTACATGTATGAGCTACACCATACAGAAAAACATTATATTTATATGTATCTATGGGATGAGTTTTACAGTGCAAAAGTAAAGAACTATGTTTTGTTTATCAAGGGATTAACATATTTTCTACACTTCTCCCTACCTCTTATAAATATCCCCTTAATTATTTGAATATTGTTTTACGTCCCATTCGAGAATTTTTCACTCAAACAGGTATTACGATGAAGGTCTTTTAGGACCCTTACTCAGCATTCAAAGTCATTGAACAGCGAGAGTTCTCTATTCCGCTTCTACGATGGCCTTGATTTTAAAGGTTTCCGCCTAAACACACATGAGTTCCACTCCAAGTGTTGGGGGAAACGTGATTACTACCTTTGTTAACGTTATAGGTCTGACTCGGTGCGGTACAGGAGAATCAAACCAGGGCCACCCGACCGACCACGAAGCAAGCGCCCTACCACTAGGCTACCGTGACCTCTTCCAAAAATTCAATTTCAGAAACCTGGTTCAGTTCTGTTTTCTGTCCTGCTTAAAAGCCAAAACGTGACTTTCCCTGTCTTTTATCGACCAGTTCCAGAATGTAGTGAAAGTTGCGCTTCTACATTTTGAGACGGTAAGCGTCGGAATGAAAAAGAATGACCCGGCCCCGAGTCCCAATTTTGAAGCCCTTCATAATATACAAGCGTAGTAGAAATTCTCGCAAGGAACATAAAAGCAATCAATTTATTATTAATCTTCAACTGTGAGGATGATTTTAATAAGTTGAATATTTATCCAATTATTTTCTTGAAAATAGGTAAGAACACAAACGCTTGAAAAAGACCTCTTTCTGTATAACACAGGCACGTAGCATCGTTTTTGAAAGTGGGGGGGGGGCAACCAGAGAAAATTTTTTTTTACTTACCTGAAAAAGTTGACAAGCAAAAAAAAAAAAGAAAAAAAAGGAAATAGCC
>PRKT01000168.1:730443-745196 GCA_003671525.1 Saccostrea glomerata | reverse complement strand
GGGGGGGGGAATAGTTGCTTGCTTACAAATTACATATACATATGTAAAGTAAAAAAAAATTTCTTTTTTGCTTAGCTTGATGGTTCCGAGGCCGAAATACATTTATTTGAATAAGTATGGCTAATCACCTGTCTGTCTGTCCGTCTTTTGGTTCCGTCATGCTACTTTTCCTGTTAGTACTAAATAATCTCGTGTAAGTTTCATAAAGTTATGATAATATATTGAAAAAAATATATATAAACGAATAAATATGACTGCTTTCCATAATAAAAGCTACCTAAAGAATTTCGAATATACATTATGATATATCTTTATGCATTATGATATATCTTTTCTTTATCCTTTAAAATGTTGCCTTTTTTCTATTTTAAAATTCATCCCTAATCTCAACAGGCGACTCCAGTTGTTTTAAATAAAGTCTTAAGTTTGTTTGAAATAAAAAATGGAGTTACTAGATGGAAAATAAACGCTTAAATTCTTTACTATTACTAGGTCTGTATCATAGAAAATAATTCGAATCTAAGTTTTTATAAGTCAACAAAGTCCATTTTAGAGAAAAACGGCAGAAAATCCTGATTACTAATTAAGGATTATCATTAGTGTATTACGTAGTAGTTGACGTTTAGTGTCGCATGAAACGAATGCCTCTGATTTACAAAAATGCCTCTGATTAACAAAAAACAGTTACCCAAAATCGGTCAAAAGCTCTGCAGAGTTTATGTTACTTGTCTTTTTAATAATTCAACTCTGAATTAAATTTTCCGATTTTGAAAATATTAAAATAACATGTTCCTCGAATGCTTATCCTGAATTCAAATCTATAATTTCCTTTTTCAGTTTCTTAAAAAATATTACTAAAAATTAAACTAAAATCACAAGACATGGTAATACGAGAATCTTGCATTTGATTAAGAATATTGTCCGACATGAAATAAGAACGGTAAATATTTAACATAGCTGACACTTCTTGAACGATATAAACTGGCACATTCTTTGCCTACCTTGACAGCAAATGTATACTTCAATCTTAAGGATCATCTTAATTTTCAGATAATCCTCAGTCTGTTTGTAATATTTACAAAAGCTTAAAGAGAAAAGATGTTTAAAACATGATAAATATTTCGTTCACTGAGGGCATGTAATGATATTCATCTTACTAAAAAAAACCTAAACAGCATCAAATCTCTATTGACACAATCATTCTTTTAAGAACCACAATTGTCAATTTTAGTCAATCATCAAATTCAACCCACCCAACGCCAATTAATAATGAAAATAACTGTCTATATCTATATTTATTTACATGCTCTTGGTTCCCCACATTCACGTGTAGATGTACAAGCCCCACTTCTCTCTGTATTTGTCCCCTGTACGTGATTTTTTATAACCGCGCCAAGCGATGAACAAGTAGATTTATGTAGAAATAAAGTATTTTTACTACTAAGAATTTGTAATTTTATGTCGACCAAAGACATTCGAAAAGTAAATATTACTATGCAAATCCAATTTCAAAAGACATTGCATTTACACAAATATTTTAACTAAAGTCTGTTTGGCATCCCCACAGCTTTTGGTGTCCTATGTCAACTTGTTGTACATGTAATGACAGATGTCCGTTGTCACTCCCTCACCATGACAACGATTTGACTCCTGACCCTTTACGATGTATGGATGCTTTCTGATCACGTTTTGTCCGTCGCCCGTCCGTCAGTCTTCTTTCTAGCTGTCTGTTCGTTCGTCTGTAAACTTTTCACATTTTCGACTTCTTCTCAAGAACCACTGGGCCAATTTTAACCAAACTTAGTACAAAGCATCCTTAAGTAAAGGGAGGTTTTTCTAGGTTCCCTGCAAAACTCTAAACAAATCTTTGTAAAATTTTACGGTTATAACGAACTCTGATATAACGAATTTACGGATATTGCGAAGTGATTTTGATTCCCGTTGATGTTATATATAATAAAATTCGCATCTCTTACAACTAACTTTCAAGGATTATAAAAAAAAAAATGATAAATTGAAGTGACATTATTTCCTTTTAGCATTTGTATTTAAAATTCAATTCAAAATAAAAGGTTAGTTATCGAAGATATGTTTTGTTATATTTGCTTCCCTAACATATATGGTAGTAATACTTGAAGGAAAACATGCATATTGCGAATTCGCTATAAAGGTTATACGAATATAACGAATTACGGATATAGCGAATTAAATTCACAGGTCCCAAGGATTTCGCTATAACCGAATTTTACTGTATACTTTTAAAAAGATTCATTTTTTTTATGACACAAAAGTGTTTTTTACAGAAAAAATATATAATGCATGTAACGCTAGCGCTCTCAGCTTTTGCTGTTTAGTGTACTAACAGTGTACTCATTGGTTGTTGTATAAATTTTATAACTCTTGAATTTCTTTTTGAGACCTTTTCTACAAGGAGGCTATGAACTAGATAAGGACCGATATTTAAACATTTGTTGTGGAAGGGCACTACTATAATTTGAAACAAGATTTCTCTGTTACTACTGCCCAAATAAATAAATGAGTCTCTTATAAGAAAATGCATGGCTATTGTTAAACTAATGCAGGCAAACAAAACCTTTTCTTGTTAAAAGGAACTGAACTGCCACTGCATTGGTTAAAATATTCAATTCGTTTATACACGAGACTTGTTAATACTAAATCATACCCCTGTTGTCTATTATCAAGGTAAAACTTCAAAATACAAACAATTTTTAGTGATATAAAATTATGCAAACAAAATAAAACTCAAAAACATCTTCTTTTAAGGTCCATTATAAACAAATGCAGAGAAAAAGCTGAAATTTGCAGTCAGTGTTTTGAAAAAAAAATTGAAAGTGGTTTGATAATAATATCAACATGATCAAAAGTCTTCAGAATTTTATCACAAATATTTTTAGTATCTACTCACATCTCTCAATTCAAGAGAAACGAAACTGGGGAGGGGGATGCTTCTTTTAGCGCTACGTTACATTTAATATGTCTGACTATTTTCCCACTGAAATTATATCTTAATCATAAATCAATCCTTTGAAGTTTTTCCTCCAAAATGTTATCTTTTTTCAAATTAATCATGGGACCAAATACACTCTTATTCACTTCTATTTAGCGTTTTCCAGGAATTTTGGAGTTATAGGCAAAGTACGATTTTAAATAACTTCATCATGAACATGATGAATGGAAGTATTTTAATTTTATCAAACAACTGTGCTTTTACACATTTTGTAGTATCTCCCAATGAAAGTACAAATTAAACAAGCAAATTCAAAGAATTGTGGTCCCTCGCTTTCGGTGTCTTTGTGGGTGAGATGTTATTTTCATGACATATTGTGTGTAATACGAACATCCTATCATATGTCATTTATTTAGAAAGTAACACTGAAGTTGATTTTTTTGAAGGATGAAAACCCTAATCCTGACCGTTAAAAAGTTATGGCCAAAGTATAAAGTTTTTTAAAAGTAGGTCAACTCCAAGGTCAAGATCAAAGGGTCATAGTTGTTGATATCCAATGAAAAGTTTTCTCACAAGGATTACATATGTGAAGTATGAAAGCCCTAGCCCTTACTGTTCAAAATTTTTGGTCAAGGTTAAAGTTTTTTCATTAGTACATAAATCTTTAAGGTCAAGGTCAAAAGGTCAATGTTGTTGTTATCTAATGAAATGTCTTGCTACAATGAATATATATGTTAAATATAAAAGTCCTAGTATTTTACTGTTTAAAAGTTGTTACCAATGTTTAAGTATTTTTAAAATGTATTTAAAACTCCAAGGTCAAGGTCAAAGGGTAAAAGTTATTGGTATCCAATGAAAGGTCTTCTCACAAGGATTATATATGTGAAGTACGAAAGCCTTCGTCTTTACCGTTCAAAAGTTATGGTCAAGGTTAAAGTTTTTTCATAAGTACGTTAATCTCCAAAATCAAGGTCAAAAGGTCAATGTTGTTGTTATCCAATGAAAGGTTTTGCCATAAACAATATACATATGTGAAATATTAAAGTCCTAGTATCTTCTATTTAAAAGTTATGGCCAAAGTAAAAGTTTGGAATTTTTGTGTAAAAGTGGGTCAAACTCCAAGGTCAAGGTCAAAAGGTCAAATTTGGTGGTACCCAAAGAAAGGTCTTGTCACAAGGAATACACATGTGAAATATGAAAGTCATAGCTTCACTAAATCAAAAGTTATGGGCAAGGTTAAAGTTTTTGTGACGGACAGACTGACAGACTGACGGACAGACAGACAGACAGACGAATGAGATTTAATGTCCCCTCGCTTTCGCGAAAGCGGGGAAAGCGGGGGACAAAAAGTATGAAATTACAAATTTACTCAAATTGTAACAAATATTCTGTTAACCTTATTTATAGGATCCCAAATTGCAATGATTTGATTTCTCACTGATTGTTATCACAAGACATGTTGGAAAAATACCCGTAAAACGGCTTACACTCAAACAAAACTGGAGCACTTGATAACCGACCCAATCGAACTGCAATATACATATAGGTTATCATGGTGCTTTTCCTGATAAAAGACATCATATTTGACCCTGAGCAAACCCTGATGAATTAAACCCAGACTGTAAACAAAGCCCTGTCCTTATGATTTGTATTTCGGCATGCAGATAGCTTTCTTTGCCGACAGAACAGTGAGAGAAAAATTGAAAAGTAAGTTTATGTGTTGCTTAAAAAAACGTTCTGCTTACATCTATACATGGAGATAAAAATAAATTACAAGGAATAAACGAATTTAACTACATATATAACATGACACATTTTCTGTTGGACAATGAACATAGACTTTTAAAAAAAATCTTTATTTATGAGTCAATATCTTTAAACTCCAGTATTTTCCTATCAATACATGTCCCCTAATAATTGTATTTTTTCATACAGCATAAGAGTACAGAAGTATAACAGTCTACTTTAGCTGAATGGGACGCATGTTTACTCTTGCTGGGGTTGAAATGACAACAAAGTTAACCTATTATACACAAAATAAAATCATAAAACACAAAAACTACGAAATTTAACATCAAACTATTGAAACATCTTTATGTATACGATTGATTGATTATTGGTGAACGCCGAGTCGGCCATATTTCATCCATATTTCGGCGAGTGTTTAAAACAAATGGAACAGTCAAATATAAAAGACATTTTTGAATTTAGAAATATATTAAATTTTATTTATATATTAAAACCATGTCATTTCAAACTCATATCTTTTAAATTTTAAGAGAACGGATTCTCCAGCTTGCACTTTCTGCAAAACTGACATTGAGTCAGTTGAACATCTTTTTGTTGAATGTCATTTAGTAAAAGGGCGTTGGAACGTTTTGAAAAGTGTTTTTTCCAAGGTTTAATATATTTGTAGTTTTTGACAGAACAATATTATTATTTGGCAATCATAAGAATAAGATTTTTCATGAAGTTCAAAACTTGATTACAGTTATAATCAATAAAAGTTATATTTTCGACTAAGTACAATGTAAAAAACCCCTTCTAATTTCAGTGCAATGACCCTAAAAACAATATTGTTGAAAGAATCTTTAAGAGATGAATGTTGCTCACTACCCCCCCCCCCCCCCCCCCCATCCCAGTCAAAACCGGTGAATGCTCCTTGTCATGATCATTATCTCCATACATTTCATTCTTTACATGCAATCAAATGTATGTATGATGCGTGCGAATCAGTTTAACAGATGTATTACATGTACATGTAATTCGTTTGTATAAGGAATACGAGTATAAAACGTATAGTCAGGTATGAGTTATTCTATCGGCTCGGGGTATTCAATCTAGTATGACATTATATGATGCATGTAACTTATGCAATTGTTATAAATTTGAGATATTTTGAGAAAATATATATATCCATTATCCCTTAATTCAAAAAAAGTATTTTCTTACAGGAACATGAGAAATGAAGGACGAAGAATGCTCAAAATACATAATTTGGGCAAGTGTCACAACCTCTATCGTAGCCTGTTGTATTTTCTTTCTTATGTGGCGATATGTCTCACGCCGTCAACGTAGTAGGCGGGAAAATGGACCATGTGTCTCTTATCGACACCACTGTCATGGCTGTATGCAATACGAAAGTTCTTACCGCGGTGAATTTTCACTATCGCACAGGAGAAAGGATAATAATATGGAACATAGTGTTCAATGCCGAAGTACTGCTGAAAATGGGGTCCTTCCTTCACTTCGAACATACCAGTCTCCTGTTCTCCATCCTAGTCCGGTACCAGCAGACGTTTTGCCAACAGTAAACGAGAATGTCTCACCAATGTTTATCAATTCCTTTGCAGAACCAGAAGAACATTTAAACCATGACATTCGAAGTCAAACTTTGAACGATTTAGGTACGTCGTCTTCTTGTGCGGAAAGTGGTGAAACGTCGAACCGCTTTACCAAGCCTTTCTATTACAGCAATGACATGTATACCGTTTCAGAACGAAGCAAAATGAAAACTGTAGGAGGCAAACTTATTGTATCAGTGGCCCATAATGTTACGTCGAGTGGAGATTGCTTGATGCTCGACGATATGGGTATATCCCTTTATATACCCCCAAACGCAATCCCAAATGGAGAAGAAACGCTCGTGTGTCTTGTCCTGAACTGGGATCTAGGTGATAATCCTTATATGACAGAAACGGAGTCTCTTGTCAGCCCGGTGGTATTTGTAGGACCACATGGACTAAAACTGCGAAAACCCTGCGAACTTCGTTTTCGTCATTGTGCTTACGATCCACGTCATATTGTTGTCATGCGCAGTGAAACTGACCTTCATGGCGACAAATCGTGGATCGAAATGTACAGTCAAGAAAATAAAGATGATAAATGTAGTCTTTCTTCCGATGAATGCAGACTAACAATCAATACTTTTACATTGTACACGTGCATTCAAAGGCCATTGAGGAATTTAAAAATGGCAAAATGGCTACAAATTGCAGCGTTTTCTAACCCTCTGGAAAAGCGCATCGACCACCATGAGGTAACGCTTTGTGTTGATAGACTTTTAGTTAAGATATTCTCTAATTTAGTTATCTGTAATGAAACTTTGATCTTTATAAAATATGATGAGTGCATCTATTCTTTTAAACATTTTGATTCTTTTTATGCAACCGGATGGAAAGATTCCGGGGATATATTCTTTTTGTCCTGTTTGTCCGTCTTTTTTTTCGGTCTCTCTGTTGTCAACTTTAACCTCGCTAAAAACAAACACAGCTACTTTTACAAAAAAATATCACAGAGTCACTTTAACCTGGCTTGGCCACTTTTGAAAAGGTGGGACTGCATTGTAGGTTTTTTATGCTTCACATGTGTATTTAAGATGACAAGACCTTTCAGCTGGTATAAATGTTTTTGATCTTGATCTAAGAGTTTGACTGATCACATTTTAAAAAGTTAACACTAACCATGGACCTGTCTTTTTAACAGTTAAAACTAGGGCTTTCATATTTCACAAGTGTATTCTTTGTAACAAGAATTTCCTTTAAGTACCAACACTTTTGACCTTAAGCTTCCTACCTGTAACTTCGGAGTTTGACATGCATTTGAGAGAACTCAACCCTTGCTATTAGCTTATTGTCCCCCGCTTTCGGGAAAGTCAAAGGCCAAGGTCTAAGGTGTTGATACGCAAAGGAAGGTCTCGGTACAAGGAATACACCTGTGAAATATGAAAACCCTAGTTCTAACTGTTCACAAGGTTAGCTTTTTTAAAAAAGCTGAGAGTCAGCCACTGGAATACAGAAAGTTTCTTTATTGTTTTACAATGGTTTATGATTTGATCTATCCATCATGTTGTGTTCCTTAAATGTAATAAATGCAATTGTAAGAAAAGTTAAATTCTTGTAATCGTTTTCTTATTTGTAACATAATGCTGTACATAATAAATAATAAAGCATAGAATAAATTTTTTAATTCTGCATCGTGATCATTACAATGATCTCCAAATATTTCAATTTCTAAATTTTTTCTCTATGATAATCCTTTGAAAGTAAGCGGTGTTAATTTCCTGATAAATCTGCCGGAACGTAAATTAGGCAGGTCGATAGGTCAGGAGCTAAGGAGGCCTAGTATGCATGCAAATCTCGTGCGCATCTGTCTTTGAGTCTGACGCCAAGGAGGCCAAATATGCATGAAAATTTCGTGCGGCTGCCGTTGTCTTTGACGTCAGTCGGTGAGGCCTATTAAAATTGGGATGGGAATCCTCGTGTAATTTAAATCTTTTTCTGCATTTTAAAGTCAAAATCTACAATTTTATTTCACAATGAAATGGAAATATAAGGAATCACTGTCTACTTAGTATAGTATGAAAGGGACATAAACAATAGTGGGAAACATGGGATAATTTATGCATAACGGGCTTCGCCCGTTATGCAAATTATCCCATGTTTCCCACTTTTATTGATTCCCTGGCAAACTATACTACCTAGACAGTGATTCCTTAATAAATTCTCTTTGGCGCAGACATCAGAGAAAGTTCATTTTATACCGGTAAATGAACAAAAGCCACCATGGCAACTAAGATCACGTTAAATTGTATAAAAATGATATAGATTATGATGAGTAAAAGAAAGATAGACTTTGTGTTAAATATTATTAAATAACAGTTTTCATTTGTGCATTTCGAGGCAATCCATGATGTGGAAGGGAGGGGGGGGGGGGTCAATTTCTAAGTTTGAGCATCAATTTCGTGTCATTAGGAAAGAAAAGAATTGCTTCCCAAAAAAATAATGATAATGAACGCCACGGAAAACAATTCAAAATGGAAATTCAAAATATGTTTGTACATGCAGTACGTATACATGAACACAAAATGTCTTTGATGATGTCTACCATCATAGCAAAACTATAGATTAAAAAACTGGAATCCATCCCCCCTTTTCTCTCCTTTCATTGGGGGGTAGGAGGGTGGGGTGTTGACCCTGTCTATAAATCAGCACTGTTCTCTCAGCTATCGCATTTCCACTGTGTCAATTTATCACATGTGGGGCGTGGGCGCGGTTCACGTGCACAAGCGGCACTTACACGTCTATCATCATGTAAATTATAAGAAATTACTGTCTTACAGTGGTCTTCTGATGTTTTCATAACTTCCATCATTAGAGTGAAAAGAAATTTATCTTCTTTTTTTCCCTATTTTGGGACCTTTGTGGCAAGTGGATCGTTGTGTGAATTCCAACCCGTACATGTCTTATGCAAGGTATTGAATATTGATCGAGGGAGTCTTGCATCAGGCATCCAGGGGAATACACAATTTAAATCTCCAGCTTGCAATGGCTATTGAGGGAATAAATGTACTTATCTTCTATTAGAAGAAATGAAATATTTTCATAAACTGACAAATATCCCATCTAGAAGCTAGACAGTCTAGCTGTGTCATTAATTTTCGTCGAGAACGACGAAGAACAATGCAGTCTATAGATAGATCGAAGTCGTGAGTGTGCGTGAAGAAGCACGCCCTCTGGTTGGAGAAAATTGTGCAAATCTTTTTCCCAGAATTCCGGTTAACGCAAGCGCACGTGCAGTTTCATCCTAACGTAACTAGTCAGCCCGGGGGCTGACTAAAAAGCTAGGATCAAGGTTTAAGTTTTTAACAAGTCGGTCAAACTCTAAGGTCAAGGACAAAAATATTTATAACCAGCTGAATTTTAAGTTTTCCAATTTTTCTTCGTTTTTATTAATCTCAAATAACCTCTGTTTTATTTAGGTAAGGGTTTACTTTCTTAATAAAACTCCTTGTGCTCTACACTGGGCGATTCAAAATGAAGCACAGTTTCAACACGAACTATTGTGTCCAGAGAAGGCGTTTCTATTCTACGGTAAAGTAGAAGACATCTTAGACGTCAGAGTTACATTAAAGTAAGTATTTGCTTTAATTTTATTTTTCATCCATTCATTGTTAAATACGCATTTGTACATGGTTGCTGTATTGTAATAAATAGTTTCCTATAAGTATTGCAAGCACATTGGTAATAGATAAATGGAAATATTTCCATTTTTTTCTCTGTGATAACTCTTTTAAAGTTAATGGAGCTGATTTCTTGATAATTCTGCCGGAATGTAAATTAGACAAAGCGATAGGTCAGGAGCTAAGAGGGCCTACTATAATACTACTTTAATGTAATTTCAATTCTTAAAGTTACAAAGTCAGTAATTTTAAACAAACTAATTTATGTTAACATACTAACTCTGAACCTGTATGCGATGTTTTATAGTCATCATCCGTTCATTGAGTTGTTTTTCTTTCCCAGATATCTGTCTCCCGAATGGGATAGCATAGAAAATGACGAATACGAACGTGTTCCCTACTTACACATCTGGCACGGGCAGTGTCCGCATATAAGCATGTGTTTCAAAAAGAAAGCGCAATATTCAGTTCGTGAGCTGAATTTCCACTTGAACATATATCAGGAAACCCTTGAAAATGAGGGTGAAAAAATTGTGGTGCATGCAACGGAGGAATCAAAAAGAATAGTCGATAATACCTGCATAATCAATATAAACTCTAGTCAAAAACATGAAAGCGTGGAGGTAAATAGAACTGATGACAGGGTAAATGTGTCTGTAAATTCAAACCAGTGTTATTCAGTGGCATTTCTAGAGGAAATGTGTAAGAGAAACAATTCTAAACATTACATTTCATATGACGTCAGAAATCAACTCAAGATCAAACTTGACCCCCTGACCCCTCTTGGAAATGATTGGCGCCGACTCGCAGAACTTCTAGAAATGACCCAGTATATTGAGTACTTAAGCAGTATTAAATCCAGTCCCACCGAGGTCCTCCTATGTGTAGCTGAGCATCGCAATATCCCCCTTGCAGAACTAGCGGTAAGTCAATAAATATATATATATATTTATTTACATCCACTGAATATATTCTCCTTTATATCTTATGAAGACAAGTGCCATTATTAAGTGCATTAACGACACTAAGCAAGCCACGTGCATATATTTCTTGAATAATGGCTGTCCCATCAGTTATGCATACGATGCCATATTCATCTATATTAAGTTAACATGTAACAGCTTTTCAAAAAGCTTGCCTGACTAAATAATCAGTAACTGCATGAGAAGTGATTAACCTTTTGTGGGTTTAAAATATGTCCTTACTCTATATATTTTGAGAACACTGTGTAACTTGTAGAAGAATCATATCTAAACTGCATACTAAAGAGTTGTTATTTTGTGGGGGGGAGGGGGGGGTTGCAAGTGAAGTGATCTTCCCTTGGATCTAAATTGATAGCTTCATTGTACACTATTTATAATTTATGTTATCAAATCATGCATTGTAAGCATTTAAAATTAATTACACATTTTGTTGGAGTGTATTTTCCCCACTGAAGTAAAGAGTATGAATGTGCTTTCATTAATGTCTTTTTTTCTTAAAGGGGAGAGGGTAGTGCCACTATCATATATTGAGAATGAAATAAATATATTCAATATTAAGAAAGGGTAGAAAAAAAATGTACTGATTTCTTATTTATTGTGTGCAACTGAACAGAGACAAATAATAGATCATGCATCTAGAAATCATAACTTGTTGAACTGCTCTGTTTATCATTTTAATCATTTTGGATTTTTCCATTATGGAATATTTAAACCAACCGCAGGATCGGGACACAAAGCTTTAGTGTTGCATCTCCATATACTTAACAGATACGATATGTTGTATAAAAGAAATAGATAAAATTTGAAGATAGAAATTCTGAAGCATTAGGGAGGGTAAAAAGGCAAACTTAATTTGATTCCATGGAAGTTAGTACACCTATTCATACAATAGAACACTCCAAGGAAAAGGCTCGAAGTAGTGACATTAGACGCGAAAAGAGCGATTCACCCCTTTCGTAGGTAATGAATTGACTGGTCCAGTAGTTAAGAAATGCAGAAAAATGCTACACTGACATGTTGAAACGATGAATCGCATTGAATAATCTGTTCCTTGCTAGAATAGTAAAGAAAGTAAACACTGCAGTATTTTGCATCAGAAATATAATTCTTTTTTCTGAAAACTATTCCTTTTATAATGCAGGTCAAGAATTCCAATGTAATCTACTTGCACAAAATTTAGCTCTCTGTATATGATCGCATAGTTTCGGATCATGCAAATATCAATCCTTATACAACCTGACGTCACGCGTCAGGCAATAACATATTAAATTTTACTTTGAATGTTTGTTTTCATACAGATGTAAATATAAACCATAACATGTCTTTCTTTGTTTCTTAGTATCAAAATTAACGTTACAGCTATTACACAGAAAAAAATAACATAACGCACAACAGCTGCGACATTAATTACGGGACCAACAACCAAAGTATGCATTTTAATATTTAAATTAAAAGTATTGTTTTATAATATCTTTTGTTGAATGATAATTATAATAATTTTACAGATGGTTTGCTATCGGACCGATGTATTATGATCTTGCTTCGAAAAAAAGCATTCATTTTCATTATTAGCAATTTATTCTGTCTTCATTTAAAAATAGCTTCTATACCTTCCTATAATTGAAAAATGATAAAGACAATTTAACCAATATTGACGAAACAATTTGATAAAAAAGATTCAATTTTTTTTTGCAAATTATACATTAAAATTTTCAGTGTTAAGATTTTAATCATTTAAGTACGAATGGTCCAGTAAAAAAAATTGAGTTGTCTTTCGTTTATTGTATGACAGACTTTTAAAAAATATATGGATGGATTTGATGATAGATATATTTCTGTTACATGAAAACAGCGATACTGAGGAGATATGCAATGTTGTTACTTTCGATTTATATTAAAGTAGGCATACTTTGTGGATTTTCATTTAAAAAAATTACTTATTACGTTGGCGTAAAAGAACTACATGTGCAGTGTATTATTAGGTAAGAGTGCGATGGTTTGTGAATAATCCAAATAAGTTTCGTGTGAAAAAAACCCAACTATTCTTTGAATCCCCCTCCCCAATTTTCAAATTCTTCTGCTCTAATTGAGACGGGTTATTGAATGTTTTTTTTTTACATCCATCAAAATGATTTTATGGGTCTGTAAATTTACAATTCTTACTGTCATCAAATTATTACCTAACAAACATAACATTTAATTCGATTTAACAATTTAACAATCATTTAACAACTTTTTGCATGTTACTTTTTTGTAGACTTTGTTGAACAAAATGAAGAGATACGATGCTGAGCGCATTATTCGGGAGTTCCTATCTGATCAAAACCAGCTCGATTTAGATCTACCCGTCAGTGGTGGACTTCAACATGATGAACGAAATGTGCCTCGTACAAACGAATTTAGTTATGTTAATCTTTCGTACAAGTAATGCCAAATATATAAAAATATGTTTGAAATCAAGCAGTTTTATTCAAGCTAGTCAAGAATTTAGTCAGTTTTGTCCATTACACTAAGCAAAATCTTATCAGACTCTGTTTTCATCAATCCCCATATTGTATTCATGCAATCGTTTTTACTTATATTTATGAAATTACACAATGTTATAGTTGAACACGACTCGTAAATAGATATACGCCATTTTCGATACTGTTTACGATATCAGCACCGGGGTATACTCTTCGCATTCGTTACACCCGTCTGCCTTATAATTATTGTCACGGGTTTGGGGGTGAAACGGAAACTTGTGTTCCTGCATTACCTTTGTTTGCATTCAATGTAAGTTATGTGTACATGTTGTATTTGTTTGTATACAGCACTGACCTGTGTAACTGTTGTTTAGTGTCCTCAGTATCTTATTCTACTACATTCGAAGAAGTACACAGTTATTATATTTGTAGCTACCAAGTGCTGTCGAGCATTCGTCCGTTTACACCGATGACGACTTACATGTATTACAATGAACGGTTTAAATAGGGCCCTCAGATATATCGAGAGACCGATTTAATAATTCATTTATTTCATGAATCGTGTTCTGTATATTTATATATTAGGAATATTATACTATTGAATTGGTCAATAAAACGAATTTTACTTTGAAAATTAAGTTTGATTATAGTTCTACCAAATCAACTACATACCGAGTTATCACGTGAGATGTGTCGTAGGTAAGTATTATAATCACGTGATTCAGCCTTTAAAGCAACAATAATTAGCAGTTATTAATTCAATACATTGTTATGAAAATAAACCAGCCCAGCAAAGGTGAGGGGTGAGAGGGGATGTGATACCTCAGTATGTAGTAGATTTGGTAGAATTATAATTAAATTTCATTTTCCAAGTAAAATTCGTTTAATTTTCCAATTCTGCCAAATCAAACATACTGATGATTCACATAAGATTTTCGAGATATTGTTCATTATTGTTATGGCATGAAAAGAAATAAGTTTGAAAAACCTTTTGCATATTAAACAATCCGTTTTATGTAAAAACTAAGTAGCAAATTCTAAAACAGCATAAGCAGACTTGTCATTTTTTTCTAGAACAATAACTTTATCATAGTACTTCAGAAATTTCATTGAATTAGTCCAACCTGCAATTTTCATAATATCTTGAATGGGTACACTTGCCCGCTTGGCTGCAATAGTAGCTGCAGCCCTGGGGGGTTGTGGTGAGAAAAATGTTCACATCAACACCGGCTAATAACATCATTTGTTTCACCCATCGACTTATAATAGTGTCTCCTGATACTTTGTTATATGGTTTTACAAAACTGTCAATGATTCACATTTTTAGGTCACCTAAGATAAATCAGGTGACCTATTGCTATCTGTTTTCATACGTC
>PRKT01000168.1:703417-727880 GCA_003671525.1 Saccostrea glomerata | reverse complement strand
GGGGAGGGGGAGGGGTGACACTGTTATGAAAATTGAGGTAAAATTTCTACTTTACATTTTTGTTAGCCATTAAACTCTTTTTCAATTGTATCTCTTTAATCTACGTAGTTAATTTCAATTTTCTATATTTAATGTAGGACAATTTTAAGAGTTAAATGACCGAATGCCTAATTTAAAAGTAAAATATCTATTGTATATCAAATCAAACTTTTTGACAACAAGATTCTCTGATTTGTACTATTCTTATTTCATGTGTTGTACGATCGCTATTTCTTTGTTGTACGATCGCTTCTTAAAAAGATACATGTCGTTGACGATCGCCTCGCGGTTGTCAAATTTTCAAGTTAAAATTTGTTTTAAGATAATGTAATGTAGTTTTAATTTTAAAATCATTAAGTTCATACTTCCAAGAACCGTTACATAACAAAAACAGCAAATGTTCGAAGGTTATAACAACAATAAATAAACTATTTCAAAGCATGAAAATTTGATATTTTGAACATTGTCGATTTGATCGGTAGCATTTGCACAGAAACTGTGAAACAAATTTACTCTCGGTAAACCTTAAACTGTAGATACATGTAATTATCTTAATTAAATGTTTTCTAATTTTATTTTCAGCTGGTTACACTCCAGCACATAGAAAACTATTTAAATTTACCCCCCTTTAATACTTTCTTCTTCAATGTTTTGATCTGCGTTGCCGATCGCTCGTTGACAGGGGTGAATTTAGATCAATTCATTAAGAGTTAAAGACTGAAGCGGATACAGTTTTTTCCGTTTCTCCATTACAATGGAAACATCACAGACGTAATTTTTCTTTTTTAATGTTGGTTTTTCACAAATAAATCTCTCATAAATCTTTGAAGAAGTGTTTTTTGTGTTTAAATCAACATTTTTAAGTGCACAAATTGAAGAAATTGCTGACAATGCAGTATTAATTGCACTATAACCAAGACCTTGTTCATGTTGTTTGTAAAAATTGTAATATATGATTTACAGATGATACAACTGGAACAATCTTTCGTGTGTTGCAAAACAACAACCATCTCTGGAAATACGACCAAAATTGCTTCTTAGTTGATGATCGCCAGGAAGCGAAGATAGTTTCAATAATGTTTTCCGGTAGTTTTCTGGTAGCAAGGGCTTTCCTGACAAACGGAAATATCCCAGACGCATCTCCTTGAGAGGATGTTGTCTCGTCGTATTTATTTACATTAACAAGATGTCGTTCATTGATGGTAGAATGAAGGACTATTCCACTTTTAGAGTCAATAACTTTGGAAACCAAATCTGCCCAAACGGATGGTACAAAAACCGCTTCCGCCCGGTCTCTCTCGATTTTCTGTCGAAATTGTCCCAACACACTAAATGAGGAAAAAGATATACACACTCATTAGGATCTGGTAGATATGACAGTTATATCAAAAGCTGATTGTTTATGCGAGATGCAAACATATCTTTAGAGTCATGCAAGTTGCATTTTTCAGTAGAATCCCTGAAAATATTTTCATTTAACATCCATTCTAGATCTTAATTAAGTTTCCTTGAAAGTATATCAGCATAAATGTTTTCTCGACCTGGTAAATGAGTAGCAGAAATCCATATGTTTCTTTCAATACACCAAAACCAAAATTGTCTGTAAAGGTTATTAAATCCTGCTTGTGACCCCCATTCTATTAATGTAAGACACAGCTACAATGTTATATAATTAAATACATACATGTATATGCCTGGAGCTAGAGAAAAATGTCTTTACTGCTATGAAAGCTGCATTCAATTCCAAGAAAATTGATGCGTAGATTCTGTTAAATGTACGACCAATGACCCCCTGTTTTTTAATTTGTTTCTGGTAAGTTTGCTCCCCATCTCTTTCCTGAACTATCAGTTTGTAACACTGTATCAACTGGTTTCATAACAATAGAACAATAACTTGTATGAATGTTTTCACACCACCAACGCAGTTCACTCCTTGCCATTTCACTTAATGTTATTTTGTTTTGAACATTGTTCTTTTTCAATTTCTAAAACTATATGATGGAGGGATGCATAATGTACAATTGGTTCAGCAGCAATCATTTTTCCCTTAATGCGTGAAAATACTCTAATATATATTTCACGTTTACGCCTTCTGCACAAAGTCCTGTCAATTCAGATGCTTTTTCATGAGTAAGTGTCGCTATCATTTTACAGATTCGTTCATAAATCCTAAAAATGTGAATTTTCGAACAGGTTCTAACACAGACTTGTCAAGATTCATCCTGTTTTGTCAAATAGTGACAGTTTTGTTCACATTCTTTTGTTCACATTCTGCTTATATTGTTCAGTATCCCAGTATTGTAGAAATGCATCATCAATGTAAATCAGGCTAGCAAAACCATATTGATGCAACAAAGCAAAGACGGGTTTCAAAAGTTTTGTAAATACTCTCGGTGAATTGGAAAGTAACATCGGGAAACACACTTCCATTCAAAGCGCACAAATTTTCTGTGATCTTCATGAATAGACATCGAATAATAAGCATCTTTAATGTCTACAATTTTGGCTTAATAATTTCAAAGCAGATTTAAATGTATCCATCTTAAAATGAAAATAATGGACATGTTCATTTAGATCTTTCACATTAAATATAAGTTTGTAAGTCCCATCTTTTTGGGTCTCAAAAAATGTTTAAGATGTACTCATCCCCTTCATGATTCACAGGCATGATTACATTTTTATCCAGAAGTAAATTTCTTTGTTCAGTAAACAAGTTTCTTCGTTCGTAAACTTAATTTCAAACTTAAACTTAATTTTAATTAGGATGGTGTTGAGAAGGAGGGGAATCAGGTTCAATTTTATAACATTGAACTGCATCAAGTATTCAATAATCTTCGATTATAACTTTCCAGATTTCAAGATGATCCTTAATTTCCCTCCTATGAAATTTTGTGGTGTATTTCTTAAATGGTTTAGATCAATTTGAGATAACAAAGTGTGAATATCACTCACATTTACTTCCTTTCCTTGTACGGCTTCCGATATCCTATCCCTCTGCCTAAAAAGAGTTGTGACTTTCTGATACGGCTTGTTTGCAGTTGCTGTAGGTCTGTGTTTGAGATCGCTGATAAGGTTGTAATCTGTTGGTTCCCCTCTGGAAACCTTGGTAAGTTCTTGATTTTTAGCTCTACTGGTCAGATACCAGAAGAGTTTATGCGTCCAGCGTCCGTACGTCTGTCTGTTAGTAAACAATTTTTCAAAATGCTACTCCTCCTGCAGTTTCGGTCTGATTTCAATATAACTTGGCACACCAATAGACTACACTAAGATACATAATTCTAAGTATCGGTTTTTGATTTGGATGAAGGGTGTTGCTGTGGCTACTAAAAATAGGAATTTCTTTGATATTCTTTCAAAATGCTACGTCTCCTACAGTTTTGGTCTGATTTCAATATAACTTGGCGCACGAGTAGACTACACTAAGTTACATAATTCTGTGTATCGTTTTTTGATTTTGATGAACGGTGTTGCCGTGGTTACTACAAATAGAAATTTCTGTGATATTCTTCCAAAATGTTACGTCTCATACAGTTTTTGTATGATTTCAATATAACTTGGCACACAAGTAGACTACACTAAGATAAACAATTCTGCATATCGGTTTTTAACTTCAATGAACATTATTGCTTTGGTTTAAAAAATAGAAATTTCTATTAAATTCTCTCTAAATGCTATTCCAAATACAATTTTAGTCTGATTATAATATGTGGCATGCAAGTAGACTACACTAAGAACATAGAGACTTAATCAAAGATCATTATTCTATTTATTGCTGTTGTAAAGTTTCAATTCCCAACTGCTAGTTTTCTCTTCCTTTGCTATATAAGTACAAACCAGTAGAGCTTCAGTCTCGACAGAGACTTCTGGTGTATTTGCATGATGGCAACTTGGGGAATTGCATTTCCATTTTCGGAATTTGTTCCCGAGTTTGTTTTTGTTTGATATCAACTTCTTTCATTTTGGTGTCAACATTATCCCCACAGAGCCATTTCGTCAGTGGATTGTTGTAATTACATATAGACCGATGAAAAGGTTTCAGGTCAGTCTTTATGAAGTAGCGTCTCTTGTACGAGACTTCTGAAAATACCGTTTGCAACAGCTGGTAACTGTCTTTGGTTAATTTAAGACATTCCTTTATGTCTGTTTGAGACAGACCTGTTCCTGCTTTACTGGCTTTCAAGAACATGTCAAAATTTTTTCCAAGAGGAAACATTACTTTTAACTGTACCCTTGGACTTTCTGCAATATCACCTGATATCCTGGTATTTTTTCTTCAAAGAAGGCCATACTGATTTGTTGATCTTTGGCAACTTTGGCATTATTTTCCTCTTCATTGACAATCACTAATGAGATTGTCTAACACATCAACCCGAATTTCGTCGGTCGGAACTTTGCAGTCACAAATATTTTCTGGTTCAAAGTCATTGTCACGTCCATCCCAGTCAGAGAAATCTGTTGAGGTGTTGACACTTTGATTCATGTAGCATGTCATCATTTTTAGCTCTACTGGTCAAAGACCAGAAGAGCTTATGCGATAGTAATGCGTCCGTCGTCCGTCCGTCTGTCTGTCTGTCTGTAAACAATTTTTCAAAATGCTACTCCTCCTACAGTTTTGGTCCGATTTCAATATAACCTGGCACACAAGTAGACTACACCAAGATACGTAATTCTGTGCATCGGTTTATGATTTCGAAGAATGGTGTTGCCGTGGTTACTAAAAATAGAAATTTCTGTGAAATTCTTTTGAAATGCTACTCCTCCTACAGTTTTGGTCCGATTTCAGTATAACTTGGCACACAAGTAGACTACACTAAGATACATAATTCTGTGCATCAGTTCTTGATTTCGATGAACGGTGTTGCCGTGGTTACTAAAAATAGAAATTTCTGTGAAATTCTTTCGAAATGCTACTCCTCCTACAGATTTGGCCCAATTTCAATATTACTTGGGACACAAGTAGACTACACTAAGATACATAATTCTGTGCATCGGTTTTTGA
This sequence comes from Saccostrea glomerata, assembly GCA_003671525.1. NCBI lineage: Eukaryota > Metazoa > Mollusca > Bivalvia > Ostreida > Ostreidae > Saccostrea > Saccostrea glomerata. The sequence goes on along the minus strand of PRKT01000168.1, from coordinate 722,842 downwards.
TTTTGATGAATGGTGTTGCCGTGGTTACTAAAAATAGAAATTTCTGTGAAATTCTTTCGAAATGATACTCCTCCCACAGTTTTGGTCCAATTTCAATATTACTTGGCACACAAGTAGACTATACTAAGATACATAATTCTGTGCATGGGTTTTTGATTTCGATTAACGGTGTTGCCGTGGTTACTAAAAATAAAAATTTCTGTTAAATTCTTTCTAAATGCTACTCCTCCTACAGTTTTGGTCTAATTTCAATATAACTTGGCACAAAAGTAGACTACACTAAGATACATAATTCTGTGCATCGGTTTTTGATTTTGATGTATGGTGTTGCCGTGGTTACTAAAAATAGAAATTTCTGTGAAATTCTTTTGAAATGCTACTCATCTCACAGTTTTGGTCCAATTTCAATATTACTTGGCACACAAGTAGACTACACTAAGATACATAATTCTGTGCATTGGTTTTCGCTTTCGATGAACGATGTTGCCATGGTTACTAAAAATAGAAATTTCTGAGAAATTCTTTTAAAATGCTACTCCTCCTGGTCCGATTACAATATTATTTGGCACACAAGTAGACTATACTAAGATACATAATTCTGTGCATCGGTTTTAAGCTCTACTGGTCAAAGACCAGAAGAGCTTATGCAATAGTAAGGTGTCTGTCGTCCGTCCGTCTGTCCGCAAACAATTTTTCAAAATGCTACTCCTCCTACTGTTTTGGTCCGATTTCAATGTTACTTGGCACACAAGTAGACTACACTAAGACACATAATTCTGTGCTTCGGTTTTTTGATTTTGATGAATGGTGTTGCCGTGGTTACTGAAAATAGAATTTTCTGTGAAATTCCTTTAAAACACTACTCATTCTACAGTTTTGGTCTGATTTCAATTTAACTTGGCACACAAGTGGACTACACTAAGATACATTAAATAGTGCATCGGTTTTTGATTTTGATGAATGATGTTGCCATTAGTACTAAAAATAGAAATGTCCGTGAAATTCCTTTAAAACATCACTCCTTCTACAGTTTTGGTCTGATTGCAATGGCTTCTTTTCTTATCCTTTGTTATAAGTACAAACCAGTAGAGCTACAGTCTCGACAGAGACTTCTGGTTTATTGTTGTTTTATTAATAATTCACTTTGTTTCAGTAGTTGTTTAATCTGTTCGTTGTTTAACATGGAATTTACCATCTTTGACGATTGCGCATCCGATTCTGCGCATTACACAGGGGCCCTTTCCGCCCAAGTAGATTTGTTCAACAATGAATCATTCTCGGCCAAAACGGCAACTGTGTGTCACCTTTGTGACTATAAATCGTAGCAAATGAACTGCTTTTGACTCCTATACCCACAGACCTTTTTTCTGACTGGTTCATATCAAACAAGTAAAAAAGTCAAAAAGAAGCCCACGGACTTAGAGTATCATGTAACAATTTTCCAACAATTGAGTTTGGTTCGTGTTTTAAACCAGAGACCATGAAATTCACAATTTTGAACGAGGCTTCCTTGCTTATGTGACCAAGTAGGACAAAACGACTATTCCCGTTGGTTTATGGTATTTATTTACCAATAAAAAAGGTGGTAGGAACAATCTGTAACATAAAACAAGAACACATTAAGTAATATGTACAATGTACAAATATCTTCTCTGAACACAATTTTATAATAAATTGTACAATAATATCTGTCTCACTAACCACAAGTTTCGTTAAGAATTATCTTGAGCAGTGAACTACCTGTATAACTTGTATAGTAAAGTGAACATCACATGTCTAACTGACCCGAACTTACTGATTACCCATGACATATTTGTATGTATTTAACATCACAACATATGTAATTCAAAAGACATGTATGTGGAACAATTTCCTAAACCTGTTCTAATTTAACATGAAGTTTACTTAATCAAAACATTCATTTAAACAGAACTCTATTATGACTAGATCTGCGTTCCATACATTTGCACAAACTAATAGATTTATCTTCTACTTTAATACTGATGTGCATTACTGCCGTGCATGTGTACAAAATATTCTATTGTTAATATAAATTGTGAACAATGGTGCATTTAGGTACACCTCGAAGATAAAGGTACCCAAAACTAGGTCAAACATGTAGAATGATATAAACATAGATAAACAACAACATGCATATAACATACTTATTGAGATAAACAATTCTACAAACCTACATGGATATTATGCAACACTGTGAGGATTTCTTAATGTAAAAGTATCAAAATAACTACTCGTAATGGACTTTTGCGAAGACACTGACTTTTACAGTTGACGGCTTACTTTTATAACAGGAAAATATACGGTAGCTCTTTTGTGAAAAAATATTTATCTTAATATTTAACAAAGAGATAATAACGGGCTATTTCAAAGATCATATTACGTTGTCTAGGACGAAAACGGCAATATTCCTACCCTCAACACCCTCCCTTCAAGTCTTGACTAACTTCTGCCGAGTTTTCCTACCGAATTGTGTCTTCTTCTTTATTCAGTTATTTCATTTCTTAAGTTAATTAAAATAAAAGGATATATTTATTCTCGTGAATAAAGTATCAAAAAAAAAATTTATTTTACCATCAATTATAATTTTTGTTTGATAAATTATTTCTAAGCCCCGAATACAATAACTTTCACCTCTTGAGATGTTTTCTATTTTCTTTTTTCAATTCCCTACCTCCGTACATGACACAGGTTTAAATGTCCAAGTAAGCTGTCGAATGTAAAAGTAAGTCTCTTCATAAAACTCCAATACTGTGTGGCACATGTTCACAACCCTTGTAAACAGCATGTTTACATTCACAAACCGAAAGTACAAAACAGAGCTCTAGTACATACTGTGTCTGACAAAATCAATAATAATCGAACAAAAATCAATTACCTGTCAGTTGGCAATGGACTTTAAGGTGTTTGTTTACATTTCTATTAACTAAGATGATTGCACTGGTGTGAATACAGCATGGGCTTTGTTGTTTCCCGCTTTCCGGTTTACAAAATAAAAACAAAACCGAAACTACTAAGAAAAGATACAATAATTCCGGAATACATTTATACCTATAGTAGGTGACTTGCTCACACTAATCATAACTATACACTTAGCAAGCTTACAGTGTACTTTGGTTACTTAATACCCGGAAATAGATCAGAGTAACAAAGAGAAAATGCATGCACACTTTTTTCAACCAGTTGTGCACCCTTGGGGCCACAAATTAATTTTTTTTAAAAAGACATCTTCGCTCATCACAAATGTTAATTAAAACCCAAAAAGACATTTTAAAGCATTAATTCATAGCCAGATTATGTAATCCCCCTCCCCTACAAGCACCCCTGACCCGCATGGGCTGTAAAATAAATCTTTTTGAAAGAGGCGCATTTCTTCATCATAAGTGACGCGACGTCGGATGGGTGAAGGCGAACAAAAATTGTGAATTACATGATCCCTGGCTCCCTTGGGCCTGAGGGGTGGGGCCAAAACCACTTAAATTAGTGCACTCTTTAAAAACTTTTATACTCCTGGACATCAAGCAGTCAAACTGTTGGCATGATTATAATAAGCAAGGAGCCCTCTACAAAAATTGAAATTCATAGCCCCAGGCTCAGGGGTTCTAGTGCTAGGGCGGGGTTATGTAGATTATTCAAGGAAAATGCATCATTTCTTTTAAATTATCCTTCTCTGCTCCTAGGCATTAAATAAAATAAATAAATACATAGTTACATGTATGTTGAATAAGACTGCCTCATCCAAAATTATGTTTCATGGCCCCAGGGTTAGGGGTTCTTAGGTGCTAGGGCGGGGCTATATAGATTTCGTTGTTAACAGTTCATATATGACTATATATAAAATCGGGTAACTTTCAAAACAACGAAATTAAATGCCCGCGAAAATACTAAAGCTGACAAATCAACGAAAATTTATTCCCACGAAAATTTGTGCTTCTACAGTATTTTTTGAAAATCTTCTTTGCTCTTGGGTATTAGGGGTGTGCAATATTACCGGTATATCGGTATATTGCGGTATAATCCTTGCTGACAATATATCGCGATATGATAATCAAATACCGGTATTTTACGATATATATGAATATATAAGGAAATAATTAATGTTAAAGAAACAGTCGAAAAAAGTGTTTGAAACTCGCAATAACCTCAACAAGATACCGGATGTATGTGTTACGATAGTAACTGAAGACTTTTCATGGTAGGTATGTGTGGATACGGAAGAGGTTGGACAATTTTTTTTTTTTTTTACTTTAAGTATAGTTGACCTACAATAAAAAAAATTACGATTAAATGAAAAAGTGTCTAATTGCTAGCTAATAAATGACTGTTTTTTAAACATTTGATACGATATTTTATTTTTCTCGGGAATAAGGCATTCCATGGGTCCGGTTTTAATAATACGTATTAAAACAACATGGCTGAGCCTGACGAGTACGAGACTGTAAGGAACAAAAAGGCTAAAGCGGCGGTGTGGCAGAATTTTGCTCTTAGAAAAAGAAAGAGTGACGGTGTAATTAAATCAAACATTGCGGTATGTAACATCTGTAATAGTGAAGTTAAATATTCAGGTGGAACCACAAATTTGACTGCACATATACGGGTGTATCATCCAGCTGTATTAGGAATGCATGGATTGGGGAGTATTCCTGTTCCAGCAAAGAAAGACACCAACAATAACGCTACATGTGCCCCGACAAAATCCCAGGTACATCCAGTCTCGTCTCAGCAAACTCTGCCCAATATTTTAGCGGCGAAATATCCACCAAAATCACCAAAAGCAAAGACAATCACAGACTGCATAGCCAATTTCATCATTAAAGATCTAAGGCCATACAGAATAGTAGATTCTGCCGAATTCCGAACATAGGTAAAAACTCTTGACCCTCGATATCAGTGCCCTAGCAGAAAACAATTTTCTGATGTTTTGATTCCACAGAAATACGAAGCAGTGAAAACACAGGTGCAGGGCCAGTTGAAAACTGCTACGCAGGTAAGAAAAATTAACAGCAGTGCTTAATAAGTAAAACAATTGATAGTTTAATTTGAAAATAAATATAAAATTAAAATCTAAACACACTTGATTTATTGACTAGAAAAAATAATTTAAATGTTAAATTTCTTCATAGGCAAGTTAGGCCACTACGTATAGATTGGTCTCGCACTGAGTCTATTACATCTGAATTTGATAGTGATATTATCATAATAATTTCTTGTAGATTGCTATTACAACTGATGGATGGACTTCACGTTCCAAGGAATCCTATGTGACAATCACATCATCCCATATAAGTGACCAATGGGAAATGAAGAATTTCGTCCTCCAAACTCGCAGTATGCCAGAAAGTCATACAGGTACATGTAACTGATTGTAACTATGTAAACCTAAATATTTATTTTTTTAAATCTTAAAAGTAAAAAAAAAGGCACCTAAAATTTTGATTATATTTTATAGGTGAAAACATTGCTGATTCTATCACCAAAGCTTTAGGAGAATGGAACATGACCAAAGCTGGAGAGCTACTAAACTGCGAACTCCACCTTGGATGCTATGCCCATACTCTAAACTTAGCTGTTCAGAAGTGTTTAGGGGTCCAGTCAGTTGCACGAATTCTTGCTCGAGTGAGAAGAATTGTAGGTTTTTTCCACAGAAGTAGTGTAGCCGCTGCTATGCTGAAAACACAGTCAACTTTACTAGAACTGCCCTATCACAAACTTGTCATGGATGTGTGCACACGATGGAACAGTGCATATGATATGTTAGAAAGATATCTGTCTATGCAAGCTGCAATGATTAGTGTCCTTGTGAGCAAAGAACTAAAAAATAAGGAAAAGGATTTGAAATTTCTTTCGGATGATGAAACAACCCTTGCAGAGGAAATTGTGACTTGCCTTAAGCCACTCAAGGCCATTACCACTACCATGTGTAGCGAGACATGTCCAACAGCGTCTATCATATTACCTATTCATCACCAGCTGTTGAAAAGTATTCTTCTTCCCAAAGAAGGCGACTCGGCCACAATTATCAATATGAAGAAGTCAATGTCATCAAACCTCAAAGAACGATACGCTTTGAAAGAACATACCTTAAATAAAATCACAGCTCTTGATCCGCGCTTTAAGTCGCTGCCGTATTTATCAGAGGAGGACCGGTTGTCAGTTTTTGACATTTTAGTAAGGGAAGCAGGCAATCTTGATAACAATTTGGCACAGATCACTGTTAAGAGTGAGCCAGTGGACAATGATGACATACCTCTCCCAACTTTGCCTACATTGTCGGAAGATTCCACAGACTCTGATGAACTCCCACAGAACAACCCAACCCCTCCAAAAATCATGAAATTAGAATCAAAGTCTTCATCTAATACTCTTGTTGACATACTAGGAGATGTTTATATAACAAAGGTGGAGTCCATTCAGAAAAAGTCTCAACTGCAAGCAGCAGAGGATGAAATTTTACAATACAAGAACTCCTCTGGAATTCCAGTGAATGGTAGTCCACTTGACTGGTGGAAGGAAAACCAAGAAAAGTTTCCACTTCTGGCCGTTCTAGCGAAAAGATACCTATGCATTCCTGGAACCAGCGTCCCTTCTGAGCGTGTCTTTAGTACGGCAGGGGATATTGTAACTGCTCAGAGAGCAAATCTGAAGTCCAAACATGTGGACATGCTAATTTTTTTAAAGAAAAATCTCTGACTTTAATCACTTTATCTAGACTACTGGATCAACAAATCTAGTCATAAATATGGTTGTGAACACTTTTTGTTAACTACTTTATTGTTGTTGTAAGTTGTGAGCAAATACTCATGGAAGTTTATTTTAATTTCCCTTTCTCTAGTCTTTACAGTGTTGGACTTAACTGAATAAACTGGTTAAGCATGAAGTGATGTGTCATATCTTACCTTACACACATTGAAACCTTAATATAGCATTAGAAAGTAATAAAAAGCCTTAGAATTTGATAACATTTTATTAATTTACACAAAAAAATCAAAGTATAATTTTTGGCAATATATTGCAATATATCGCAATATTCAAAGTATGATATTGCAATATATCGCAATATGGTTTTCACTGGCAATACCCAACTCTATTGGGTATTAAATAAACATATCAAATACATTGAGTTATGTTGAATAAGGCTGCCTCTTCAAAAATTGTAAATTTAATAGCCCAGGGGTTTTGGTGTTAGGGCGGTGCTCTATTAATTATATAGTGAAAATGCATTATTTTTTTATTCTTCTCTGCTCCTGGGTGTTAAACAAAATAACCATGTACAATGTTGTTATAAGCAAGAATGTCTCTTCCAAAATTGTGAATTTCATGGCCCCTGGACTGGGGGTTCTGGGGTTAGGGTGGGGCTCTATTGATTATATAGTAAAAATACATCAATTCTTTAAACATCTTCTCTGCTCCTGAGTATTAAACCAATGAACTATGTGCATAGTTATGATGAAGAAGGATGCCTCTGCAAGATTTTTGCATTGCAGGGCCCAAAGGTCAGGGGTTTGGGTGTTAGGGCGGGGCTCTAATGATTATAGTGAAAATGCATGAATTCTTCGAAAACCTTGTCCTTTGCTTCAGGGTATTATGCCAATGTTCTAAGTACATATTAATGATGATAAATAATAAATTTCAGGGCCCCTGACTCAGGTTACTTGGGGTGGGGGTTACATAGTCTGAAAATTAGTTATTGCCTACATTTAGGTATTAATGAATCATTTATGATGAAAAAAATTATGATAAAATGTCCATAATTTTAAAATATGTGCCCCAGGGTCAGTGGTTCCTGTGGGGTGGGATGCACAACTGGTTATAAAGTAGAAAAGCATTTTCTTTTTGTTACTGATCTACTTCTGGGTATTAAGTAACCAAAGCAAGCTAAGTATATATAGTTATGATAAGCAATAGTGCCTCTTTCAAAATTTTGAATTTCATGGCATTTGATTTAAAAAACGAACCAATGCAATTGTTGGAAAGTTGTTAAATGATGCTCAGGTGACTTATAAAGCCCTTGGGCCTCTTGGTGTTTTATGTTAGTCTTTGACCATTTGGTCAAATTAAAACTATAATATTTAAACATAATGCTACCATTCTGCATTTTTTTGTTTAATTTATAGAAGTTAGTTTTAATATTGCTCACACTTGAAATTATATAAATAAAGCCCTTTGATGACGTTGATCTATAGTTATATCGACTTCACAGAAAAGCATATATACATGTAGACCGAGCACGAAGTGCGAGGTCGATGTGCTTTTCTGTGAGGTCGGTATATCTTTGGATTTACCTAGTTAAAGGGCTACATTTAACATTATATTATTTTTTACAGAGATTGACAGAACAAAATTTGAAGATAATGGGGAAAAAGCAATGTTTTTCTCTTGTCTTTTCTAATACTTAAAGACTAAAATATAATGAAAATCGATGGAAAGTGATATCTTACTGGAAAATGCCAAATCTGACAGAAAAATCTAAATAAATAGAAAAACTGAGAGACAACAATACGGGTAAACAGGTTTGAAAAAGTCTAGCATGCTTTAATATTAAAAAATTGAAGAAAACGTATATTTTCATTCTCATTAATATATTTGACTGTTATATTAATGATAGGTAACTCGCGTGAGCAATCTCATGAATAAACAGCACATCATTTCTCCGACACAGACGACAATAGGCATTTTACGTAACAAGATTAATAATGCTTTAAATATTTTCAATGAATATTTCAACAACACAAGCAATAAATAATTATATAAACAATATAAATAAATTAAATAGACAAATTAATAAATACTATGCCATTAATAGGTGAATTAATAAATAATATGCCACTACAGGTTCATATTACATTATCGCCCATCTTTTAAAACATTTGTCCTCAAATGTATAGATCAAATTTTCTTTAAGGTGGCAAGTTGACTTTTCAATTCACAGGCGTCGGAAGCAAATTGAAAGTGGGTTGGCTAATTGAAAGTGAGGGGGCTTAACCAACGAAAAAAAGGTAAGCCCCAATTTTCAATGCTTATATGTCTATTTTGAAAAGAAGTGTGGGACCTAAGCCCCCCCCCCCCCCCCCCCCCTCACTCCGGTCCCGACGCCTATGCGATTCTTTGCTCCTCAGTTCCATAATTTTCTTTTCACTGAGTAGTTCTTACTGCTTTAGTTTGTAAAATTCCTCCTCCAGTGTTAACTAAGGAAGTGTCCTGTTTTCATTTGGCAGTGCACCTAGTCTCCCTCATTCCTAAGATAACCTAACATGACTTGTTTGGAATCCTATCTATACAAGAGGCCCATGGGCCTTATGGGTCACCTGAGTATCATGCAACAACTTTCCAGTTTTGAATTTTATTCATGTTTTAAACTAGAGGCCATGAAATTCACAATTTTGAAAGAGGCACCTTTGCTTATCATAATTTGACACTCAGCATGCTTATTTTGGTAACTTAATTTGACACTCAGCATGCTTAATTTGGTAACTTAATACCCCGAGGTAGATCAGAGTAACAAAGAGTGCATTTCCACTTTAAGTGAATTACTATATAATCTATAAAGCCCTGCCTTAGCACTAGAACCTCTGACCCAGGGGCCATGAAATTCACAATTTGGAAGAGGCAGCCTTATTCAACATAGCTATGCACTTGGTTAGTTTATTAAATGCCCATGAACAGAGAAAAAGAATTTCAAAGAATTTTTGCATGTTCACTACATAATCTACATAGCCCCACCCTACCACTAGAACCCCTGACCCCGGGGCTATTAAATTCACAATTTGAAAAGAAGCAGTCTTATTCAATATAACAATGCACTTGGTTAGTTTATATAATGCCAACACACAGAAAAGATGAATTTCAAAAAAATTATGCATTTTCACTATATAATCTATATAGCCCCTGACCCTGCCACTAGAACCCCTGACCCTCGGGTCATGAAATTCACAATCATGGAAAAGGCGGTTATTTTCAACTAACCTACGCACTTGGTTAGTTTATTTAATGCCCAGGAGCAGAAAAGAAGTATTTCAAAGAAATAATTCATTTTCACTTTATAACCTGTTCAGCCCCGCCCTAGCACTAGAACCCCCGACCCTGGGGCCATGAATTTCACAATTTTGGTAGAGGACTCAATGCCAATTACAATTATACCAACAGTTTGACTGCTTGATGTCCTGGAGTAAAGAAGATTTTTAAAGATTGCACCAATTTTAGTGGTTTTTGCAACACCCCCAGGTCCCAGGGGGGCAGGGACCGTAAAATTCACAATTTTTGTTCCCCTTAACCCATAGATGCTATATGCCAAATTTGGTTGAAATTGGTTCACTAGTTTCAGAGAAGAACTAAAAATTTTGAAATGTTAACGAACGACGACGGACGAAAACAGATAGCAATAGGTCACCTGAATTTACTCAGGTAACCTAAAAATACGTGTACACATTGCCCCAATAGTATTGTAAAAATCATCCTGGCTAGTAGGGCCTGGGCTTTGTCATCAATGTTGATACCAACGTTTCGAAACACCTCCCTCTTATATTCAATATTAATCTCTTCCTTTGCGAATTTTTTACTTGCTTCATCTTATCATTCCCTTTAGGATAATATATATATCACCCCTGCATGTATGAGAGATCTGCGTATGCCATTGAAGGACTTCACATATTGAGACCTACAAAATAAAGCCCCGGGGTGACTCGGGGAATGGAATGTTAATACATTTCATTTTACTTTTTATACCGTCTGTATTTAGTATACGGACGCTACGTAATGCATGGATATGATTGATTGTTTGTTGTTAAACGTCCCCCTCGAGAATCTTTCAGGCGTATAAAGACGCCACTACTTGCTGGTAGAAACCTGCAAATTTTGTCATATACTCAGCTCTTCGGGCCATCGAGTAGGGAGGAATCTTTTTGTGCAAGCACCTACCAAACTATCTCAACCAAAGGACCGGTCTTCATAGTGGGGATTGGAGCCCGCGATGTAAAGATTACACTGTAACGCCCTCCTTCGCGTCTCTAGAGGAGACGCTCTAACCACTGCGCCACGTTATCTTACTAAAAAAAATTGAGAAACAACTCAAAGCAGGAGAGTTCCCAGCGTGGCGCAGTGCTTATAACGTCTGGAGTAAGGTATTGATCCTTCCGTCGCGGGTTCAAATCCCACTTTGTGACATGGCAACAGGTCCTTCGAAGATTGAAAAAACCGATTGATTGTATGTTGTTTTTGCGTCCCATTCCAGAATTTTCACTCATGTAGAGATGTCGCGATATACCGGTGAAGGACTTCAAACTATGACCTTAACCCCCTGTAACACCGGGGCTGCGTCCACACGCCGACTGCACGGCGTCGTCAAAAAATGCAAAACGCCGAGGTGATCGCAGTCGAGTCTCCTACAGCACCGTGACAAGGCGGCGAGATCTCCACTGAACGCCGTATGGTCGCGTAGGGTCTCCTAGAACGCCAGAGGCTGGCGATCACTTTGGGCATGCACAAAGTACGCGCCGTGTGATCGCGGTCTGATAAGAACGAAGTAGAAAGGTAGTATGATCGCTGTAGCAGCGCGTTGAGATCTCCAACAACGTAGTGGGAGCTCCGTACGAATGCTGTGAAGACGCATATGATCACGGCACGAACGCAGTGATAGTAGACTGCGCTTCCACGGAGACTTTACGGAGATGTCGTGGAGTCTTTGGAGATGTCATTGCGTTTCTTTCACGTTTTTACGGCGCTTCTAATGAGATTTATCGTTTTTGTGATTTTTTCGACTGCGATTACACAGCGACAGCACAGAGTTGTCACTGCGATCATTGCGCTCCCATGGCGTTTCTACAGCGTCCGTTGGCGATCACAATGCGCTTTCACGGCATTGTTAGAGCGTTGTCAGCCAGCTCACAAAACAAGAGCAATGGGATCAGCAAAAATTCAAGAGAAAATTACACCAGATCTTGTTCTGTTGTTTCACTTAAAATTTGTAGAAAACTTTTCAGTGTGTTTATTCTTTAACATTCATAATATAAAATCAAAGAAAATCTAACAACACATCTCAACCGATAAAATTGAAAAAAGGAGTTTAATCAAAAAAAAAATTAAATATTAATAATTATGTGCTAAATTATTTAAATAGAGCATTTTTAAATATCTAGAATATTTCTTGGCATGATTAGAAGTCTTTTCGTGTAACTTGAATTTTTAAACAAAAATGTTTTATACATTCTTTCTGAATATATATCAATGAGTGTAGAACGCATTGTGAACGTAGCCAGCGCAGTGAGAACGCCGTGAACACGAGGTGAAAACTCCTTACGCGCCGTGAAAACTCCGCGGAAGCGCAGACAATCGCCGAGAGGTCTCCGTCGGAACGCAGTACAACGGCGATTTTGAAAATTAACAACGCCGTAATGACTCCGTGTGAACGCACCTTGGTGTGACAGGGCTTTTAACTCGACACTCAGGGCCATTGAGCAGTGAGGGATCTTTATCGTGTCAATGCCGTGACACGGGACCTCGATTTTCGAGGTCTTACCCGAAGGACCCGCAACGTTCACTTTAAGTGCCGAGCGCATGACGAAGGAACAGTTGCTTACCATTTTTATCGAGGTCAGTCACGACTTCCCAGTCATGGAGCGGAGCGGGCGCTTTACCGACTGAGCTACCGTAAACCGATAGCCCGCAGTAGTCGCTGACACGAAAGAGATCCCTCACTGTTCTATACGCCCGATTGCCGATCGCGAGCAAAGGTTAAAATATGCAGCTCTCCACCGGCAAGTGGTGGCGTGTTCATCAGAGCGATTTCTCGAGAAATTCTCGAGAGAGACGTTAAATAAAATACGCCAGATTGACTATTAGTCCTAAGTCAAACAACACTGAATTATTATGTTAATTTGCGTAAGGTTTTTTGATAGTCATTCTAGCCTAGTTCTCTACAGAGACAATGAAAAGCAGGAGACGGAACCGGACTGGCCTGTTTGTTCACATCCGACTGTGCCAGGTTAACCCTGATCCTGATAAATTTGAATCGTGATATTAAGACCCCAAATCTAACTCTCTCATTATTAATATTGATATTTAAGAACACTTTTTTCAGAAGAATTTTTATATTTATACCCATCTTCGAAGAAGGGAGGGCATATTGCTTTGCTGCTATCTGTCGGTCGGTCGGTCCATTTAGGTTCCGTTTATTTTCTTTACAACCGTTGCACATACTGAAATTGAATTTGATATACAGGTATATCAGATAATAGCTAGGTAAAGTTTTTTTTGGGTACGATTGCGCCATTTTTGTCAGAGTTATCCCCCTTGGACTTAGATAAATTCCAATACAATTATTTGCAGTTTCCGTTCATTTTCTTCGCAGTGGTTGCACTTACTGAAATGGAATTTAGTATATAGATATATCAGATGAATATCTAGGTAAAGTTCTGTTTTTGGTACGATCGCGCCATTTTTGACAGAGTTATGCCCCTTGGACTTAGAAAAATTTGGGTGGAGGGGGCATAAGTGTTTTACAAAATCTCTTGGTTTTTTTTCATAAAAGGTGATTATATGTCACTGAAGCCCTTATGTTTTTAATTTTTTAGGATATCATATTGTTTCTGTGTCTGAATATCTGTTAAATATACAATATAAATATTATCCATATACAAAATTCTTCGTAAATGAGCCCGGATCTCTGTACTCCTGAGTACTTTGATTACAATACAAATTTTCAATGTCATTTTCGTCCTTAATCAGAGAAAGGGCGTCCCAAAATAATAAATTTTATTGGATGAATGTTGTATTCTGCAGATTCGAGAAGGCTGTAACTGCAACTGATAATGAAGAAGAGATATTGATTAGTAGTATTTTTACTAAGAGTAAAGCGTTTGGCATTTTATATAATAGTGCATTTAGGAATTACTAAACACTTGCAGTTATTCCATTACTAAAATATAGATTATACAATCAATTCAGCAGAAATATTCAATTATTGCCGCATTTCCTTTCTTTTATTTCCTTTTTAATATGGGAGATTGTGTACATTACATTCCCATGCTTTACTGTCTGTTGACAAAGAAACCCACTGTGAATAGAAACGTAGCTGTTATCATGGGGTTTTTCAGAATAATTGATGCTATCTGAAGAACCGGTTCTTAAAGGAGCGTCCATACGTCCTTTTAATAGCCTATTTTCCTTTAGGTCACATTGAAGAATATACGTTAACAAACTTGAAAACTGTAGGAAAATCCACAATTTTTATAGATGAAAAATCTTTGTTTTAACACACGCTTCATTGTTGTGAAATGATTAAAAAGTATACAGATACAGACCTAGATTAACTGATGGAGGTGACCACTCTACAATATTTATTTGTTCGCCCGAGTTGCTTGTAGTAAGTAGCTGATCTTGTGTCGCAGTATATGTGTTGGCACGCAAAAGATCCCTAACAGCTTAATGACCCCAAGTGTCGAGTATAGGTATAAATTGCAGCCCTACCCTGGCAAACGTTATTGTCTTTATTTGAATGAACAATTCTCGGGCTAAATGTTAAACAATAAATAAACAAACGACTTACTGAAGATAAAAAAGGCACCACCACTCACGCAAATCTTGATGTAAACAACTCCTGACCTGATTATAAGAAAAACTAAGTTACTGTCTAGTAGGCATTCCTGTTTGCCGTTGTTCAATAGCCATTGCTCCCATTTCATGAACTGTCTGACAACTGTCCAACAACGCCATCAAAGACATTTAGATCGCTAAGGGACGAGTTAGCAAAAACTTGCAATGGGATCCAAAAAGTTGCGGAATATTTTTTTTTTTTTAGAAAATTACATTTAAGAAAAAAACGATAGACAAATGGAGGGAACAGTCCCCATCCACCAACTAGTATTACTACCTTAGGATATATCTGTCATGATGACAGTAAAACCCGTCAATTGTCTTGTAGGAAAGTCAGTTTTTATGGAATGCTAGTCAGAGTCGTTTGATTCTGGACTTGGATCAGACTCAAGGAAAGTGCAAATATAGTCCAAAAATGGAAAAGCCTTTGGTTGAGAGGGGACTGGAGAAGGTCATTTATGAGCATCCATAATTGATATTTTTATTTTAAAAGATGTTCAATGCATCTTTCTTTGGTGTGAAGAATGTCTTAAATACCATAATAAGCACAAAATCGCAATTACATTTTTAACCGGAAATAAATGGATTTTTTTTAAAGTCGACTATGTCTAAAATGGTCCATTGAACCCAATACAAAACTTGACCTAGATATTCTTAGTACGATATATCTGTATACCGATTCATTTCAATATGTGCAATCTCTGCGAAGAAAATGAACAGAAACGGCAAATTATTGGAATATTTCGGAGTCCAAGGGGCATAACTGTCCAAAATAGTCCGATTGTACCCAAAACAGAACTTGACCTAGATATTTTTATGATAAATCTGTATATCAAATTTCATTTCAATATGTGCAACCTCTGCAAAGAAAATGAAAGGAAATTGATGGTGGACCGACAGACAGCAGCAAAGCAATATGCCCTCTCTTCTTCGAAGGGGGCATAAATATAACTGATTAGCAACAATGTTAAACATTCACCGGGAAATGAACTTAGTTGAAACGTGATCTACTGAAATCATTCCAAGAGATCATTGTTGTTTTTTTCTTAAATAAAATTTTATTTTCATTCTAAAATCGGATAGGTTTACCACATATTGATCCACAATCTAAATATTTGGCATAATGCTTAGAAACCCGCTTGTGTTGGGCGATCGAAACTGCAATGAAAGATGGCCATCGGAGATTATTACCATGGATCCGCCCTATTGTAAACCATTTCTAGTATTATTGTAGCACGTGCGGTGGGGATGTCCAGAAACGAAATAGTGGTTCAAAATGAAGCAACAAATTGCAAAAGAGCTAAATGGTCGAGTGGCAGGTAACTATGCCGAGAAAAGATTAAAAGGGGCAGCTACAGAATAAAAGATGTGAAATTCTGAAACAGGAAAGAAAAAGGAATAATTGAGAAAATGGCAAATTACAAAAGAGAAGAACAGAAAACAAAAACATAAAAACATTTACACTGAAACAACAGTATTTTGATTGTTAGTTGTTAAACGTCCTTCTCGAGAATTTTTCACTCACATGGAGACGCCAACACTTGCTGGTGGAGAGCTACAAACTTTGTCTTGTACTCGGCACTCACGGCTTCTGAGAAGTGAGGGATCTTTTCGAGCCAGCACCTACTGCGACACGGAACCTCGGTTTATACGTCTCCACCAAAGGACCGGTCTCCACGTCTCACACTGGGGTCGAACCCGCGACGTAAGGATCGACTCCTTACTTCACGACTCTAGAGCAGACGCTCTAATCACTTAGCTTCAAGAATTTTGAACTGCGTAACAAAATGCAATTTAATTTATTTTATTTATCATGCTAACTACACAAATACAAGAAAAGTGGTTGTCTTTAAAATTCAACTTGCAGAGGATTTTAGTACGTATTTCCTATTAGAGAACACCAAACACGCAACGAACGAACGTATCTCGACGATACGAACCGTATTGCTAGTTAATGAATACATCACTCGCTTTATATTCATTTTGTAATCATCAAAACCGGATCCTTTTGTATTATCTCAATATCAACAGGAAAAACAACTCTCATTTGTCAGAATTCCTCTGTATCAGGGGGCTTTGCCCCAGCCCCCCCCCCCCCCCCCGGGATATGTCCTGGACCCGCTGAGGGCTTTAATGCAGCCCCCAAACCTCCCTGTCATCTACTGCCCATATGTATACACGTATATAATATGATTAAAAATTTAGATAGTTTTACTACTAGTACTCATTTTCTATAATTATTTTTTTACGTCTTAGTTAGATATGAACGACCAATATCAGGTTGTAACTTTGACTGCTGTTGTACAAGAGGATGCAGTCATACACACACTCTCACGTGCGCATGATTCTGAATTTCTTGTATTCCATTGCATGGATATATGTAATTGAAAACAAAGATTAAGAAATAAAAAGAAAAGGCAAGTGCATTTTTTTTATTCCGCACATTTTCCTTGAAATAAGATGTTACATGTTGAGGAATTTGTCCATGCATAAGGACATTTTCTTTTCTAATTCAGCATTCTGGGGAAGCCTCTCTAGATAGTTCTCATAGCACATCCTGGCTAGTTCAGATGTGGACTTTTTCCTCTTCAAGGGTTGTTGTTGCTCGATCTCGGAATCCGTATCATCTGCGTCAGATACTGGTATCGCTCGTTTCCTATCTGGTTGATAGCTTGTTGATGCTGTATTTTTGGCTGGAACTGCGGTATCCTTGACAGGTGTGCTTGTCTTATCTGGCTTACTACAACTGGGCTCAGAATCCCCAGAATCTTCCACCGCGGAGGGGACGTCCGTGCAGTGACCAAATGTCACACTCTGAAAGAAATTCAAATTTTTAAAATTCCTCTTTAATATAAGTTAATATTTACATGAAATTATTCTATCAAAGAAAGTCTTTATTTAGGTATTAATTGGGAATGTGCAGGTTGTATGAATTATACGCACACAGGTGTGGGGTGGGGGTTGTGTTAATCAGTTTTTTTTTTCTCTAGGTAAATCTTCAATGATTTATTATATTTATGAATTCTATTCTCAGTTGTTATTACCTATACTGATTTTTTTTTATTTTATAGTTATGTTGTCTTTATGAAATTTTAACAGCTATTGTTTACCTTTTGATATCTGTCAGAGGGCGTCAGTTTTTCGCTATACCGCTTGTCTGATGCTCTCGGTGTGGTTACAATGGAGAGTAATTCTGGATTTTCAATCTTGACGCTGTCGTCCTTCATATATCGTCTGACCTGATCCGACATTCTTCTTTTCAGTTTCTCGAATGCCCCCTCCATGTACAGAGTCCTTGCGTTTTCTGGAAGAAAATTAATGTTACTTCTTATATCCGCAAGGATAAGAGGCCAGTTGCATTTATGAATCAAGTAATTTCTAAATATCATAAGCAACTCCTCAACGGAAACTTCCACGTGCCTGCGCTTGCTCAATTTTAAAACACTACGTGAAAATGGCTATCTTGATGAAAGCGTGTTCGATTTATAATAAAGAAAAATCACTGGGGCGAAACCGTGTGTGTAGCAAATAAGGCCAGATGAAGAGAAAAAATTGTTGTTTATGCGTTATGTTTCCTTTAATATTCACACATGGGGGTTTTAATAATTAAGAAACAAAAAGGTCATTAGTTATAAAGTTGTACTTAAAGGATAAAAAAATAATTAATGATTTAGGAGTGAATAAAGGATACATTAAATATATTGATGGGGTTTCTCAAAAATGAAAAATGCTCGGTAAAATTTAAACATCTCGTGACTCTGAAGTTTCCTGTTGCAATCTATTTGAAAAAAAATGTTTGCTAAAACAAATATATATATTCATTACTTATATGTTGGAAAAATGACCCTTGTGTTTGTCGTATAAATGTTATAGAGAGCACATAAATAAAAAAAAACGAACAAATAATATAACTTTCCCTTGGTCCAAAAACACCAACAGTAAACATGGACGACAGAAAACAGCTTTTTCTGCTGATAGCTTTCATGTTTCTTCAGTACAGACGGAATACTTGGATTGCCATACCTTACGAAAATAGCCGAGAGAGGTTCTTTCTAATGATTCTGCTAATGTTTCTTCAGAACAAAATTCAGGGGACAGAACCGTTTCCTTACACAGAAAACGAAGAAAGGATTGGGTTCCTCTTTGTTTTAAATTTGTGCCGACAATATATATCATCCTCGCGTCTCCCTCCTCCTTGCGATAGTTTCAGGATAGAGTCCAGAATATTACAGAGTGCACCAGCAAACCCTGCCATGTGGGTCCCAAGGGATACTTACCGAGACCTAAGGTCAAGGCCCTTTGAGTTCTGGATACTGAGTGGTGAGACGATTGATTCATTTGTAGAATTAATGAATCGAGTTTTTTTAGGTCTTTCCACCTTTCTGTGGAAAGACCTATTGATTTGCTTATTAGGTCTTTCCACCTTTCTGTGGAAAGACCTATTGATTTTCTTCTGTTTATTATTAGGGCTTTCCACCTTTCTGTGGAAAGACCTCTTGAAATGCTTATGTTTATTATTATTATTATTATTCTTTTTCTTCCCGAACTTTTGAAATCGTAAGACTTATCGAAAAACGTTATGGTTCATGATATTGGATATTAAAAGTTATTCCGAAAAACGACCCAAGAAGTTTGAACTTTGACCCCTTTCAAAGTTATTGCCCCTTTCACAAGAAATGCTTGTTATCGCTACTCCTTTGAAACCGTAAACCGTAGAGGTATGAAACCTTCACCAATGTCTTTGACTAATTGAGAGGACTCTGGAATCTATTCATTGGAAAAGTCTTCGGTGACTCCTTCAATGAGTAATTGCCCCTGAAA